>BMAV01015953.1:316074-357036 GCA_019973955.1 Trichonephila inaurata madagascariensis
TTACCTCAGGAACAACTTCTCGCTTGGAGATATTGTTTGAGGAATGGACACTGTCTTCAGGTAAAACTTCTCTTGGACAAGACACTTGATGATTGCCTCCACAGTATTCTACAACTGTATCACTGTCTTCGGTCCTGTAGTAAAAAATATGTATCAGTATACAGGTTAAATACACAATCTGGTGTCATAACAGTATTATTAGTTAATGGAAAACAGCACTCTTCTTAGAGCGGCACCATATAGGCGATACCAATTGCCGCAAGTAATATTGACGCCTAGTTTCCTCCTCAGAGGAAAGCACCTGAGCTCTGAAGATGCAAACCTGTAATAGGATTTAATTTTGCCGAGAGCATTCAAGCCAAACAGACACTCTAGGGATCTTTTACATGCCGTATAATCATACGACATGGCCGCTGTCGACGTTCTGCATCATGAAAATCCACCGACTTGGAATGGGGTCGAACCCGCAACCTCGGGTTCAGAGGACGAGCGACAAACCAACCACGCCACCCAGCCGGCATTTGAAAATAATGAGCAATTAGTTTTTTCGTTGTCATAAAGTTTGTTACCAAGCAAGTGGCAACAACATGTTTATTATGATGATTATGTTTTTGATCGAAATGGTGCCGATTAAGCATTGAAAAATGTCATCGAAACTGATTAAATTTCTAATAGTTTTTATTCAAACTACTTGTGTTTGTTGTAAATAAAATATGTCATAATCGAACTCGGAATTCTGTAGGGTAAAAAGTTCTGTTATATTTTGAAATCGGACTCAATATATTTATGGATCCACCCTTGCGCATTGATGTATTTTGTTCTATTCGGTAAGTTAATTACTTGTGTTCAGTAATTTGACATTTAATTTTATTACAATTCTTTTTATTTTACCGATAGTTTTATTTAAACCTGGTTCACTGTTTAATTCAAGTCTGATTTTAATTATATTTTTTTTTGTTTGAATTATTCAAGTATATATTTGAGTGTTTAATTATTCTTCAGTAGCTATTCACGGACTTCAACTTTATCTTATTTTCTCACATATTTTCGAAGTATTGTTTTTGTGTTAAGAACATTCTTATTTCTAGTATATTCCTTAGTGTATAGCACTAAATTAAATTAATATAGGTACAAATGCCGATAAACTGAATAAGAAACGACACTACATCAGCTAAATAAATGACTAATATTATAGATTAGTCAGAAGATGAGAACTCTTTGATTCTGAATAATAAAACAGAAATCAATTACTTTTTGCAGAAAAAAGAAAATGAAACTTAAAATTCAAATCTCGAAACTGAAAATCGAAAGTACAATAGAGGATTGAAATGAATTTTAAATCGAAATTGTGTATTTAGCTAAGAATATTCAGAAATGTTTAATATCAAATTTGAAATCGTAACGTGATTGGAAAAAAGCAAAACAGCCCTTCATTCTCAGCAATTGAATTCAAAACCTGAAAATTCCAATTTCAAGTATAAAACTACCCAAATTCAATCTCCCGATTTTAAAGGCAATGTTAAAAAACAGTTGAGTTTCAAACAAGCGTTTACATTCCACAATTTATAATAAATCCAATTTAATAAATCTTCAAAAATTATGATGCGGTAATGGAAGCTTAGTAGTTATGGTCCCAAAATCGTGGCGTGACCGCGGTAGCCTAGTGGTCATCATGGCTGGTGTGGATCATGGCTGGCGTGTCATGAGTTCGAGCCCAGTACCACTAAAGACCCGCTGCGTAAGGGAGCGACGCACGTTCAATCTGTCGAGAGTTCAAACGTCTTCTCGTTGGTGTGGTGTGGTAGTTAGGAGAGAAGGGTGTCAGCTCAGGTGTCGTCCACGTCACTTGATCATGGTTCAAAATGGTTAGGTCCGTCGCCAAAAGCCCTCGTGTTGCTGAACCGTGCGACGTTAATATTCACTCACTCACATGTCGCAGATTCGACCCTTTAAAGCCAACGATGACGCTCCAATGCACGTTAAATCTGTCAAGGCACGAAATCCTCCCATAGGTGTTGTAGTTTCGAGAGGGAGTGAGTGCCCACTCAGTAGTCGTCCTCGTCACTTGACCAAGCTTCAAAATTCCAAGGTCGGTCGCCAATAGCTGTAGCGTTGACTCTTATTGTGTGATGATAATAAAACACTCATTTATAGGCTTCGATTTCAGAATATGAAGTTCGATTACTAAAAGGCTTCTCAATTAGTGATTTGGATTACTGTGAACGAAGAAGACCTTGGACAGTCGTGTGACATTATCCAATCCCCAGACATCAGTTGTGATAACAAATTGGAAACTCGCTACTTTCCAGACTTTTTGGCATGACGCCAAAAATGTGATATCACGAGTTCTTGATATATTTGTATTGAATCTGCAGTAGAATTTAAATTTAGATAAACTATGTGTGAGGTGTTGGGTTTTTTTTTATTTTTAATAATCCAATTTCTACAAAAACGGTTAGATGATAACTTCGGGAACTGACGCAGAAATTTCGTCTAACCCCAACTTCAGTCTTTTTAGGACTTGCCAAGGACAATTAGAACGTCTAAAGTCTTGTGTTACGGCGATCATCTATTGCTTCAGTATAATAAATTCAAGAATATGATGATTGCGTTTTAATTGCCTCAGAGCTAACCATGGTATTACGACAGTGCTTCTCAAATTTTCTATATTTGCGACCCAATTTTCAATCATAATTTTCATCTCTCGCTCCCCTCCATACAATAACAATGTATTGAATTCTATAATAATATATTTTGACACAAAGCTACAATACGACTCTCTAATTGTAAACCGTATAAATTATCAAGATAAGTATTAAATTTTGTATATAATTTATGACATGCCCATATGGTCACTGGTAGTTATTAAATTTGTTCTTAACTTAGTACTGTTAAATTGAGACTATGAAACACATTGTGAAGTATTGATACATTTGTAAGTGTATTATGTCAGTGTAAATGTGTATTTATTTTTTATTGTGTCAATGTATTTTTTTTGTGCTTCCTTCCAGTAAATTAAGTTTTTTTAAAGTCTTTTGTTTTCGATTTTTCGATATACTCGCGCCCCCTTTGTAGGGTTACTACGCCTCCCTAGGGGGCGGACCCTACGGTTTGAGAAACACTGTATTACGAAATGTATAAAAAAATTCATTTCTTTAAAAATATTATTCTATAAGAAACATGCATTATTGCTGCACAAACAGCTCAATAATACTATAACTAATACGCCGCCCATCGGGTATAGTGGTTAGTGACGCTGATTGCTCTGCCGTAGGGCCTGATTTCGAATCCCGGAGAAGGCATGGATGTTTATAAACGTATAGTGCCTTCACGGCATGGGGGTACTCTAAATAGCCGTCGAGCCGCAAGTCCTCTCGTGAGGTTGGGGAAGGGGAAGAGAGGTGAGAGGCACTGACCTCCCCCAGCGAGTTCTTCCTCAAAATTGGGGTGGAACTGAGCAAAATCGTACTGCAATCTGTATGGTGCTCAAGGATACGGATAACGACAGGCATAAGAATCCAGCCCCTTGCTAGGAGAAATTTCGGGGACCTTGATCAGATGTAACTGTCGATCAGGTGGAATAAGTAACAACAACAACTTAACTAATACTGTTAGTTCAACGTCGCAGTTAAAAGAGTCTACTCGTTGTCCTTCCCTCTTCTGAATAAATTTCTGACGTATTTCTACAATAAATGTGAAATTAATGAATTCCGAAGGAAATCAAGTTTTAGAGTAGGGTGGTTATTGACCAATAGAGTTCTCAAATATTCTTGTGGACACGGTAGCCTAGAGGTTATAGTCAAGAACTCGTGGCCGGAGTGTCGTGGGTTCGATGCCTGGTGATACCTGCCAAGTAGAAGGGACTGATGCACGTTAAATCTCCCGTTGATGTAGAGAGAGAGGTGCCAGTTCAGGTGTCGTCCTCGTCACTTGGCTCATTACCAATAGCCCTCCTGCTTCTACAATTCGAGACAAAATTCTTAGATGAGGTTGAATGATTTTTGTTGTATTGATTAAAATTTATCAAAATTATCTTCCTTCCGATACTGGTTCAGTTTTTTTTAATTGAAGGAAAATATTAAAAGGAAAAACTATTAACACGCGAAATGGTGAAGTCAGTGGTGGTAAATAAATTTTCGGAATTTTTCGAGGCTTATTTTGCTCTGTTTTGTTTGTGTTGCTTGTCTTTTTTCCCCATTCCTACTATTAGCTCACACTCTCTATATATTTATTTATTTATCTTGGTGCAATTTTCAATCGTTAATAAAATGTATTTTAAAGCGTTCAATGGAGCTGAAATTTTATATACATGATTATTTTGATTGGCAATACAATAATTTAATTATAATTAATAAAAATTAATTGATTAAAACTAATTATTTATAGTATTACAAATACAGCCACATTGGCATCATGTTTGGCAACTTAGAGACCATTTAAGCGACTTGTATCAAAACTTGAAAAGGTTTTTTTTCTCACGTTTTAAAGCATTCAGTTGAACTGAAATTTTATATATACGATTGTCTTGGATGACAATGCGATACTTTAATGATAATGAATAAAAATTAATTACCACTTATAATGTTGTGATTCTGTCCTATGTATATACATATTTATATTAATTGTAACTATTTAATGAAAAGTAGCTAAAATAAAATTTTTCTTTCTTGATCTAAGTAGGAATTGAGACTTTTTTTTAATACTTGTTTTGTTTTACTCTGTCTTCGATTCTGTACTACCTTTGTATCTGTATTGAAGATATTCTTTGTACAAATTTTTGCAAGAAGATTCTATTGTTTTTATCTTTCTCTTACCCTGTTTTCCTTATTTTTGTACATTTATTAAAGTGGACTAATTTGAAATAGTTTAATTTCGATCTTAACAAATTTAATACTTGTCTGATATTCAGAAATCTATATATCTGAACTTATGAAAATACTTGTAAGTCGTATTTTTTTACTTTTATGTACTTCTAAAAAAACCCCGCTTTTTTCAATAAAAACAATGCGGGGATGGTTATTTTGATTCCCAGGGACCGGTTTGTAACTCGAAGCCCTTCCGAGTGGGCTCGGTCCCTTTGGGCATTCTGCCAATAGCCTTCGTGTTTCTTTAGAAGGGCTGCGGTAGCCCAGTGGTCAAGGTATCGGATCATGGCTGGCATGTCATGAGTTCGAGCCCAGTACCACTAAAGACCCACCGGGTAGGGGGGCGATGCACATTTAATTTGTCGAGAGCTGAAATGTCCTCCCTTTAGTGTGGTGGGGTAGTTAGGAAAGGGGGGTTCTCAGGTGTTGACCACCTCACTTGACCACGGTTCAAAATGACGTGGTCCGTCACCAAAAACCCCCGTGTAGCTGAATAGTGCGACGTTAATATTCACTCATCTTCATTCATCGACCCGGAGAAGGCACGTATGTTTGTAGACGTATAGTGCCTTCATGGCATGGAAGTACTCTAAATAGCCGTCGAGCCGCAAGTCCTCTCGTGAGGTTGGTGGAAGGGGAAGAGAGGTGGGAGGCCCCTGACCACCCCCAGGGTGTGCTCCCTCAAAATTGGGGTGGTAACAAACAAAATTGTATTGTCTCCTGCATGGTGCTCAAAGCTACAAGTGTAAAAATTTAGCCACGATGAATTTCGTGGACCTTGATCTGATGTTACTGTCGATCAGGTGGCATAAGCAACAACAACAACATCTAATTGAAAATCTTAATACCTAGAGAGATAAAGGACTCATTAGCTTGAACCGATCCTCAGATTGGATAAATTTTATCATTTTTTTGTCAAAATAAAGTTATAATTTAATTGTAATACTTAAGGTACACACAAAGTTTATTTATAAATAATGGATGTTTTTGCTTATTGAATAGTAAATTGGGGTAAAGCAAGATTTTTTTGAATTCATAAAGAATTTTCCTAAAATGAAATCTAATAATTGTGTCACAAACTTAAATTCAAGCATACACTGACATTTACTCGAGAGCTTCCCCCCTTTTCTTAGAAGAATATTTAATGTTTATTTTTTACATAGATTCGATAAAAGTACTGTAATTTCGCCTAATGAACATTTTTGTTCATTAAATCTTTATAGGATTTTGGGAATGGAATGACATGTTTTCGCGGCATTCTCTGACACAACGTGTTTTTTTAACTCTTCACATTTGTTTTAAATATTCTCACTGTCTTACCCTAACAAACATTTATAAATTCCCCGCCTTATTTTTACCTTTTTGGTTCAGCAACAGAATTCATTCTTTGTTAATATCAGATTAATTGTATAATGAAGTACCCTTTCGTCAGAGTTCACTACAGTTTCAACTTATCTGGAGCATACCTATTAGTTCACATGGTATTTGCGCATTATGTCATCGACTAATTTCGTCAAATTAAAAGTGCCGAATGCTTTGATATGCAGCCAATAATGGAAAACCAATCACGTGCATGTTCAAACATTTTTTGTTTTTAACTGGCTATGTTTTTTGATTTTACGAAATTGGTCGACATTATACTATGTTAGAACCATTCAACTATTGCAAGGTGGCCGCGGTAGCCGAGTGGTATAGGTATCGGACCGTGACTTGCCTTGTCACGAGTTCGAGCCCATTACCACTAAAGACCCGCCGTGTAGGGCAGCGATGCACGTTAAATCTGTCGAGAGCTGAAACGTCCTCCCGTTGGTGTGGTGTGGTAGTTAGGAGAGGGGGGTGCCAGCTCAGGTGTCGTCCACGTCACTTGACCATGGTTCAAAATTACGTGGTCCGTCGCCAAAAGCCCTAGTGTAGCTGAACAGTGCGACGTTAATATTCAATCAATCAACTATTGCAAGTATTGATAAAGATTATCAATTTTATTGCTTTATTGCATTCATTTCAATTTTTAAATTAGAATTGATTGAAGAATTGAAGAATAAAACACCACATTGATAAAGCCACGCTTTACTTAAGGATTTGTAATTTTAATTGACTTAATTCTGGATACTTCCTTAATATACGAAATTTGTGACAAAAGCAGTTTTGTTACTTTTATATAATGCTATCGTAAAAGTAACCTTGACAAGCTAACTTACTAGTTCATTGAAGTATGTGGTTTTCATTGCGTTGATTCAAAAATGTACGTTAATTTCCGTTATGCATTTCCTACTAGGAAAAATAAATCTGCTTGTGTGGTTGAATCATTTATTGTAAATGTCAACACACAACACAAAAACTTACCCAACAGTATAAAACATTTGTGGGCATATTATGTGAATTGTGTTAGTGTGTGATCGGATATCAGATCTGTATTTTAAATAGATTGTGGTATAACTTACATAATAAAGATGTATTCATCATTTTTACGCTATAGATTGTGAAATTGTTGTCAGAGAAAGCTGGTGTGAGAGAATATACCAAAGCAATTGCATTTCAGATTTCTTATAAATGTTTATTGTGTACGTTTTTAGGTACAAAACAGCAAAAATCCCTTTCGAGAGTGTTGGTTGTTTGGTCGTTTTGAAATTTAATATGTTTCTTATCTATATTCCAATTTCTGTCATTAGTGGTAATGACAGAATATTTTCCATTAAATATAACTAATTATATGTCAAAACTAACGAGATTGTTAAATATGCCTTCGCGTAATATTAAAGAATAATTTCTCAAAATTGAAATGTTCTTCCGGTAAAAAATGCTCAATGATTACATTCTGATTTCGCTATCCTTTTATCTACAAACTTTTTTGATTATGTACTCCTAAAATGTAAACAATTTATTATAAATTGCCCCCTACCTGCCATGGGTACATAATGTAGTCAAATATCAAACTACTTATTTGTTACAATATTCATTTAAACTAAATCACAAATTTACATTTTGAATTACTCGTACTTATTGCGAGAAATTTATAATTTCTTCTTCAACGGTCAGAAAATTTCCCATTTTTTTTCGTGCGCATGCGTTTTGAAGCGGCGTATTTATGATCAGCTCGCCAGATAAAGTGAGCAACGAAAGAACCTCCCACTTACTTGATATGCTATTAGTCCAATGACAGTGAGCCTACTTGTTTGACGTACCCCAAAGCAACCCTTTGTATAGCCCTAGGGTACACGTACCCCATTTTTATGACAGCTGCTTTGTGGAATTGATTTCCATACTTTTTATATAGCGTAACCGAAGAAAATAATTATCCCTCAACATGTATATATCTATTTGTATGCATATACGTATATTATGTAGATGTGGCTGGGTGTAAACAAAAACCAAATGATTTATTATTTAGTTACTTAAACTATTATACCTACACATTTAAACTAGATAAGAAACTTACATTTTCCATAATAAATTAATGTGAATGTAGTTGTTTCTTCTAGAGCATGGGTGTTAAACCCAAATGACCTTGCGGCCACTTCGGAAAAATTTTATAATGTCGCGGGCCGCACATAAAAATATGTACATTTATATCAGATTTGGAAACAATAAAACATTTATTGGAGTGAAAATATAAAACAAAATGAATTATTATTGTTTTCATTATTTTTCATGTATACCCAGACATAGGTAATATAATAATGTTTATATAATATAATAATGCAATGATCAAGTAATGTTTAAAATATTACAATTGCCATTTTCTTGAAAATTACGGAGTTCCTTTTGAATTGATCTTTCGTTACTCATTTTTAAAATTTGATTGTGCTGTTATTCTCAAACGATTTAGTATACATTGCCCTTTATCTTAATCGTCCAGAATATTTTTTTTAAACTTTAAAAAACATCTCTGACTGCCTTTTGCTTTTTGGGCACTCCAAACAGAAAAGGAGAACTAGAAATGAAAGTCGCACACACAGAGAATCATGTACCATCCATAGTAAAGGATATGCATAATGCAATTTTGAGTTTATTAAAAAAGTTATTTATTGTAGTAAAATCAAATGTAACTGTTTGATAAAATATAAATCTATTTTAATCCAAAAGATGTTTCTATTATCAAAAAGGATTTATTTTAAAACAAGAACAGGTAACAGGCAAATACATTGTAGATTTATATATATATATATATAAATTTCCCCTTAAATAAATTTCAAAATAAAAATACTTTAAAAACCTGATATTTAAAATTTTTAAAAAAAGAGTATGGCGGGCCGCAATTTACGTACTGGAGGGCTATATGCGACTCGCGGGCCGCGTGTTGGACACCCCTGTTTTAGAGCGATTAAAAGTATTCCCCCCCTCCCCAATTAAAAAGTAAATGCAAAATGAACCTTAACACTAGCGTTAGAATTTCAAAGTGTAATCGCTCTTGTTATAACTAACTGTACCAAGTAGCAGAAGCACCCTCTAGTGAACACCAAACTTCGTTAGAGGGCAGGTGAGAAGAGAATGTTGTTGTTGCTATGAAGAACCATGTTCTTTGCCCATTGTTATTGTTCGCGATAAGAGTTTTCTTTGTGTAACGTAACTTAATAAGTAATTGTTACATTAGAGGAGACTTCATTACACCCAACCCTAAATTTATTATTTTTAGTCTAATTTTTAACGACCACACAACGCTGTACAAGAGTATTATTGGAACAAAATAAGTCGTTACTTGAACCCTATTTCCTACCTGATATGTAGTGTAATGTTGGGATGAGGAAAATGTCTGGAGATAAAAACGGAACAAAAAATGTAGAGACCAGAAGTGTCTTCTAATCGCTCTTCGGAACACAGCTCAGGAAGGAGCGTAGCATTCAATTCCAGCAGATGAAGTTCGGTGCCTAGTTCTGAAAAGCACAAAACATTCATACTTCGTCAAGAAACAAACAAATATTAAATGTTTAAATAAAATTAATATTTTTAAATTAATTTTAGAAACATCTACAGTTAATATTTTGAGAATATCCGGTTTTATATTTAAAAGAAGAAAATAAAAACTTTTTTTTGCAAATTTTTATTCTGTTTTCATCATGTAAAAAGCGAAAGATATTTTTATTTGAATTATATGGATAACAGGACTCGCGTTCACACATGTTAATTTCAAGTTTCTCATTTTTTTTCGAAAAGGCTCTATTGTTGTCTTAGTGTTTCTCTTTCTTCAAGTATCAACTCATTATTCAATTCCTACTATTAGCTCACTCATTCTCTCTCTCTCTCTAAATATATATTTGGCTGGCCACAAAACATGTTCAACCCCACTTTTATATAAATTATTTTATATATAAGCTGTCCTAAGTCAGCAATGTTTATAATACTGCAGCATCCAATTTTTAAACTTCAATTACTCATATATCCTTCAATATATGGTTTTCTTACTATGTCTGTATTTTTCGGTTTTGAATGATAAATGTTCATTTCTCATTTGTAAAGAACTTAGACTAAATATATATATAGTTCTCAAATTTTCAATTGTAATAAAATACTTTCTATTCATCCATTCAATGTAGGAAATTTTTTTATATTACTTGTTCTCTCTCTCTTTATTTGATAGAATCACAGAAGTAAAGGTAAGCTGCTGACCTTGATTTTGACGTATGATTTGAGAATTTTGTCTGTTTATTCTCAGTCATACGTATATGGCAAGATGATTAGATCGCAAAGTAATTCTTTTTCTCCTGCTATTGTTGTAGCCGCGGTAGTCAAGTGGTCAAGGTCACAAGTTCGGGACCAGCGTGTTATGAGTTTGAGTCCTAGTGCCACTAAAGCCCCGCTGTTTAGAGGGGCTGATACTCATTAAATTTATCGTAGCTCAATGTCCTCCCGTTGCCGTAACTTGGAGAAGGAGTACCAGCTCAGGTGTCGTCTTCGTCACTTGACCATGGTTCAAAATTACGTGGTCCGACGCCAAAAGCCCTCGTGCAGATGAACAGTGCGACGTTAATATTCACTCACTCACTCCTTACTCAGTGTCTCGACAGCACAGGGTGGGCCTTGACCTTTTCAAGAAGCCCTTTCTAGGCAAACCTTCTTCCTGCCAGTGTTCAATTCTTAGTTCTCAAAACTAGTAGATCTTTTTCAATCCATCTAAGATTTGTCTGCCCTTTCTTCAAGTGCCATGTGGTTGAGCATTGAAGACTTTTTTAGTTCTTCTGTTCTTCTTTTAGTTAGACTTTCTTCGTTCATTCTGACATCGTGACCTGCCCATTTAATTCGTTGTATATTTTGATGAAGTTAACAATGTCAGATTGATTATAGGATTGATAGAGCTCGAAATTTGATTTCCTTCGCCACGTTCCATTATCCTGAATTCCTTCAAAAATAAATATTAAAATCTTCCTTTCGCGTAGATACTTATCATGTTCTCATCTGTTCGAGACATGGACCAAGTTTCACATGCATAAGTTAACACTGATCTTAAAAGACTTTTATATAATTGAGCCTTTGTTATTCTTATGATTAAATTCGATTCCATACATTTTCGTATTCCATTAAGGTGTCTATTAGCCGTAGTAATTCTCTTTTGGATTTCTGGAGTACAATCGTTTCTATTGTTCATTTCCGAACCTAATTAGTGAAAATGTCAACAAAATTTTAATCTTCAATTTTAAAGTGCGAATTGTTAAAACATGGTTTAGTGTAAGGCGAGTACTTGGTTTTATTCTCCTTGATTTTCAGTTCCTCCTCTTGAGGGCCTCTTTCTCTAAAGACAAGAAATTTTACTTTCCATAAGGATTATATATGTATACTCATCAGAGCTAGAGACTAACTTGCCATCTAGTGCTTGATTTTTGAGTTACCATTAAGATGGTAGCTGATTACCTAACGGTGATGCCGGGGGCAAGAGACTTGAGCTATCTACCTTCCTAACGTCATATATACGCCTTATTGTGTCGTTAGCAATTGGGTTGAAATTTTCCAGGTCTAGCAATTGGGTATTTTTTATCTACAATCATTGTTAATTTCGATTTGTAGAAGGGATTGCCAACACAATTTGAAATAGAATTTGCACAAAATGATTAGGAGGTAGATGACACTGTTTTAGTAAATGGCATCCACAGAAGAGTGATGAGTTGGACAGGAGAAATAGATAGAATTGTGTGAGGTAGCTTCTGTAACTTAACACTAGCTTAAACTGATTGGTTGAAAACAACCCCTCTCTCAGCTCTAATTAACTTAGGGCTATTACTTTTCAGAAGTACTGTTAAATGACGAAGATGACACTTGAACTAATCATTAACTTTCCTGCTGTTTGATCATTTTGACGTCCAATTATATTACTCTTTTAACACGCAGCAATTGCTCCACATGGCAACTTGGCGTAATCAAGACTCTAATCCATTTTAACTTTTATTGAAAATCACGTAGTTATCGATTCATTGGACATTTGTGTAGAAATACGTTTCTTTAAAATGTAGTATTAGTCTTCAACGGGAAATTATCTTATGTGGTTTGGTATTATAAAGAGTAAATATTTTGTTAAAGGAGTTTCAAGTTGGCACTGGTGTACAGAAACTAATTTTATGTAAGGAGGGGAGGGGGAGGTTCCATTTTAAAAATAAATATTGACGGAAGTGTCGAGATGTAATCTTTAGGCTAAATATTAGAAATCAGTTGGTGTATGGAGGAAAGGTTAAAATTCTTATACACTTAACAGTCCAATATTTTTTCGTATTGATAAATCGTTAATCTTTTTAAATAGAGAAATAACAATTTACTTAGAAAATATAAAACTTGCATTTGTTACATTTGATTGAATTATAACTCATGAAAAGTTCTTCAAATGAAATAAAAAATTTACTTGAGAAATTGCATAAAAAGGAAACAAACTGTAAGAATAAACAGAATTTAATTATTTTCTTTAAAGAATATAAAATACTTTCTCGTTCTGAACTCGATAATGTAACATTATTTGTCTGTACACAAAATAAACAAGATACCGACGACAAAGTCCACCAGTTTTCTTATGAAAATGAAGTTCTGATGAAACCTGAATATAGTTGATAATACTTTTAAAATTTCACACACTATGTATAGTGTGAAATCATTACTTAACCCTTTATCTACCGTATTATGATTTACTGCAGTTTTTTTCATGCAATATTTTTTTTTGAATCACTACAGTGTGAATTAAGGGATATACATAAAAATTACTCAACTTTGGGAAATTTAACCCGTTAGAGCTAATTAATTAATTAAAGATAATCAACTGTAAAATTAATTATATACACTGTTCACTTAGAAAATGATTTTACTATTTATTTTAAGGTCTTTATTTTCATACAAAAAAAATATATATGATACTAACATTTTGACACTAACTATTTTTTCTGAACCAAAATGACAATCTTCGCAATGCGCTGAAAACGCCGTCAGCTGAAAAAGCTATATCTGCCATAAAAACTATTCGTCTTCCCCGCTAAAATACTCATCATAGAACCCGTGCTGCCGTATATCTTAAAAGAGTGGATTTCAAAGAATATTCCTGCTAAGTATCGTCAGAGTATTCGTAAAAATGGTTATTCTGTGTAGTTTTAAAATGAGTGGTACTTATAAGTATCGTCAGTAGATAAAGGGTTAAAGTACAGTAAATCCTTACCTCGAGAAATATGGAACTATGAAAATGTGTGTTGTTAATATCGAGCTTCTTCATTATAAATGCAATACCAAACTTTGTATTCTTCGTTCTTCTCACAGGCAAGTTAATTTCAGTATAATTTAATGAACGATAAATTGATTTTAAAATTCTAATGTAGAAATGCGTGTGCATTCTTTGTTGTGTAGTAAAAAAATATACAAATATTTAAGTAATTTGTATAAAAACAATGTAATATACATGTGTTAGCTGGAATAAACTAAAAAAAAAAGATGAAATGAAAGGAGTAAATATATCTTTAGTAAGTTATCGGATTGATTGGAATAAACTAATAAAAATTAATTTCGAATTTTTCAAAAAATGAGTTTGATGAAATAGTTGTTTTATTCTTTCTAATTTAAAGTAATGCAATAATTGCTTGAAGTAAAGTGAAGAATTTTTTGTATCAAAGTTATTTTATTTCAAGAGATTTTCTTCAGCATAACAGTTTACCTGATCGAAAAATTGGATTATTTTCACCAGTTTCGTCTTCCGCTTCAATCATCCTTTTCTTCTTTTTGTGAGCATCCGATGAAAGACTTTGGGGTTGATTAGCTTCAGGAATTGCATCTCTAGGGGTTTGCTGTCTTGGATTAGCGTCTTCCGCCTTCTGATTAGGAACATTTAGTAGTAATTTCTCTCGATCTGAAAAATTTCAAAAAAGGTTGTTACTTATGGCTATCCTCGGCTAATGTTAAAGAATAGGGGCCAAATTCGGAATATTTTTTTCAGATATAAAAGTACTCAAACATTATATTCTAGCTACACTTTCCTGTACAGAATCCCTTATTTTATCATACTACTCATTTTTATCAGAGTTGACACTTTTTTTTCTTTGATAAATGTGTTTTGCATTTTTTTCCTTATACTGTAATTCTAAATGAGCGATCCCTTCACATGTTAAGAGGAAAAACTAATTATTTATGAAATATTTTGAAATTTAAAAAACACAATATTATAAACAAATGCATGAGTTACAATGTCATACATTTTTATAAAAATTGAGGCCTTTTTTCTGTCCGAAAATGAGCTCCACGTCAAGTTCACGCTATTGTACATATGGCGAAAACAGCCTTAAGCCACATGATCTACAGTAACATCAGATCAAGGCCTACGAAATTCATCGCGGTAAAGGGCTACTTTTACGCCTGTCATTATCCGTAGCTTTGAGCAACATGCAGTCAACAGCACGATTTGGCTCGTTTCGATCCCAATTTTGAGGAAGCACACCCTGGGGTGGTCAGGGGCTTCCCACCTCTCTTTCCCTTCCACCAACCTCACAAGAGGAAAGGTTGCTCGACGGCTAGAATACCCTCATGCCACGAAGGCGGCACTATACTTTTACAAACATCCATGCCTTCTCCAGGATTTTGACCCCTCAGGGGGCTCATCTTATTTAGGTTAGTGAGGGTGTCACAATACCGAGGTACCCTAGTGATCTTTTACTTCTCCCAAGGGGGTTACTGTATTTGGTAAACCCGGGTCTCGCGTCCCCGGGATACCTTAGTGATCCTTCTCTATTTTCTTGTCATACATTTCCTCTTTTCTTTCCTTTCCTGTCTAGACCACAGTTTCAAAATATGTTAAACATACGTATTTAAAATTACAAATTAATTTGTTTTACTTAGATCAGTGATCCGCAACCCCCGGTCCGCGGACCGGTACCGGTCGGGGGATCAAATGGTGCCGGGCTTCCTAAAGAACATTAAACTATTGCCATTTTATTTAAAGTGGTGCATTTCTCTAGGATTTGCGCAACTTTCCACGGAAATCACTTTATATTCCACTTTAAATCACTTTTATTCATTTTTGGTGTAACTATGTTTTATTCTGAAGGCATATTTATATAAATGTAACTAAATTAAAATTGTTAAATCAAAACAATCTAAAATGTAAACAATCAATGTGTCCCACCCTCAGTGGGCCGCTGTTAAAGTTATCAAACGTTGACCGGTCCGCAGTGATAAAAAGATTGCGGAGCACTGACTTCGATTACTTAACCCTTATTATTAACATTTTAGATTTCATTTTTTTTATAGTGTAAAAATTATAAATGAGATTTTAATACAATTTTAATGAATATTAGGTTTAGATGTAGCTTATGCATGTCATTTTTAACTGTGTTTTTAAAATTTAATGTTATTTAAAGAAATGTTTGGCGCAGTATACCCGAAATTGGCTTTTGCGCCAATAAACCCCACAATCACTCTCCAGGGTTTGAACTCAGGTCCTATGACACTGCAGTCAGCGACACCAACCACTATACCGGATTGGCAGCTAAGTTGTGAAATAAATACCTTAAATCTTTTGCACTTAAATATCATACTTATATGCATTAAATATTGTGAGCTTCCTTAAAAAATAATGTACATATAATGAATGTATTTCAAAGATTTATTTGTTGCGTATGCACCCACATTGCCTGTAACTTTCAAAAGGATCATGAGCTTAAAACCAGTATTGTTTGTTGCGTCTTGGGTTGGAGACTTGGTGCCATTTAAGACTAGGTGTATGTTAAATCTGTCAGCACTCAAAGTCCCAAAGGGGGTGTAAAATTGAAATTTGGAAAGTGGGGTGCCATTTGTTGTCCACATGTTAACCGTGTTTCAAAATTAGGAAGTTCGTTACCAGTAGCCATTGTTGCGTCCTCTAGCGTCCCCTATGCGAAGCTAGTTTTTGTAAACAAAGGACTGAGAAAAGAACGGTCGAAAGAACTGAAACGACTTGTAACGAAGCAAGCGACCGGAATGTGTTATGTAGCGGTTTTTGTAGAAAATTGTTTTTAGTTTAGAATTTTTATACATGTAAGTAAACGTTAGAATTGCCTACCAAAAGAAACCTCTTTGCTGTCAAGTCCATGAGAACCCCTCATTTAATTTAGTAACGATCACACAACTGTTAAGAACACCACAGCCACTGTATTACTTCTGAGTGTTATGTAAAATAAATTAAAATAAAATGGAATCAATTCGAAGTAGTTCCCTTGGATTTCCACTCGCTTCTTCCATTGGTTCTGCAGCTGTTGTAAGCAGTGTAAAACGTCACTTTATGAGATAATGTTTCACATGTGGTTAATCGCATTCTGCATGTCTTTGTTGAATGAAGCCGATAATATGATATCTTCTCTGGTAGCTTTCTGGTTCTTTAGAATCATTAAGATTTTCGCAAAGCTTAATGAAGTAATATGTTGCTCTAATTTTTTAATCATATTTTCAAAGATGAGCTAAAACCAGGCCAACCTTCTCCCTGCTAGTGTTCTCCAATTTTTAGTTCTAAAAACTAGGAGGTCTTCTTCTAGGGCATTAATTAATCTTAGATTTGGACTGCTTTTTTTCCGTGTGCCAATTTGGTTGGGCATTGAAGACTTTTTTTAGTGGTGCGGTCTTCGACTATTCTGACAACGTGGCCTGTCCATTTAATTCATTGTATTTTGTTGAAGTTAACAATGCCAGATTTTTTATGAGCGATAGAGCTCAAAATTTGAGCTTCTTCACCACGTTCCAATTTCCTGAATTCCTCAAAAATAAATCTTAAAATCTTCCTTTCGTAGATACTTATCATATTCTCATCTGTTCGAGACATGGACCAAGTTTTACATGCATAAGTTTTAATACTGATCTTAAAAGACTTTTATACAATAGAAACTTTATTTTTTTTTATTAAATTCGATTTCATATATTTTCGTATTCCATTAGGACATCTATTAGCCTCATGTTAATTCTCTTCTGAATTTCAAAAGTACAATAGTTAGTCTTTCTTTTGTTCATTCATATTTATATATGCAAATAACTAAACTGTTAAAGTAACGTTGATGAAAACTTATTTAAGAAGTTTTTCAATAGATTATTATAAAGGAAAAAGAGAAAGGGAAATAACATTTTTTTTCGCAAACATAAGAAGTCTGAAAAGCCTCAACAGTTTGACAACCCCCCTAGGATAAGGCAATCATTAAGAAACATTACAATGATTAACATACAGGGTGATTCATTAAAAAGTTACAGTTTCGATTCACTACAAATCAAGAACAATGTCAGATACTGAATGTGATCTGTAACAGAATTGTATGGAACTGTTTTAAGTTTTGTTACAGACAGTCACACAGATATTCTGTGTGTGAATCCTTAGTTGCATGGGGACGGTAATTCCTTTCCACCGAAACATGTGTTAAGATATCAACTCAGTGGCGTTACGTACACCCCCGCAACTCCGCATGGAGGGGGGGGGGCAGGCACTCCAGAGGGCACAAAGCTTGACTGACGTAAAGTACGTATTTGGGCTTGGGGTCCAAAACCTGAGTTTGCAGGGAGGAAGGTCCTTATATTCTCCGTTACACCACTGTATCAACTCCATCGATAACAACTGTGATTCGCTATTCCAGCTTCGCCCAAGACATAATACTGGACTTTTGCACAAAGAGCCCCTAGTTTCAAATTTTTTTATACCACTGTTAGATAGATTTTCTAGTTGGAGGTTCTTTTCCGAGCCGTGTTTAAAAAATGCTGTTGCGCATCACAGTGCCGGTTTATACATTGGGCGTTTGGACCTTGTGCCCAGAAGCCCGGATAAACTGGACCTGACCAGATTTTCTGGTTATAAATTTCGATTCACCACTGTCAAGTGTGCCTGTAGATCTGTGCTCAGGGCCAAAAAAGAGCTTAAACCGGCACTGGTACAGCAGTAGAAGATTTAATTTTTCTGAATTCAAAAGCACAATAAGCCTCTTCCACTGATTAGTCACATGACACGCCTACTATTGCTGACGTCATTCCTGTCAGGGGCTAGACACAAACTTTAAAAGTACATATACCTTGTTGTTCGCTGAAGTGTGGTGTCTGCCTTTGAATATTATCATTTGTAAAGTGCCTACTCATTTATGAATCACCCTGTATTTGATTGTCCTCGACCGCCATTGTGTGAAGGTTTTTACATTATTTCGTTACTTAGCAGCTATTTAACATTCAAAACAAGAATATATTCCTACATTTAGGTTTCTTACCATCGTAACTGAAAGGGATACCACTCTTTTTCTCCACGTGATGTCTTAGAACCCCTTCGTCTCCATGATTCGAGAAAGACAAGGCATCCTCTTCGAGGTTAATATCAGAGGAGATGTCGCAGCAAAATATCGGGCATTCTTCTGAAGGGCAGTCCAGATCTCCCGGCTGGAAACCATAGAAATGATCGTCCGGGCTAATGGTCGGATACGGCGGCGACACAGATTTGAATCCTGACTTGGTGCTTTGTTTAGGAGACACACCTGTCAAGATAATTTTGTTTAGTATTTTAAAGTTAGTTTGCTTAAAACTTCTCTGAATCTGGTGGTTTAATAACTTGCAAATGATATTTCAAGAAATATGTGTCAAATTTTAAGTATTCAATGAAGAAATAACAAGTAATATAAAAATAGTTTTTAAGTCAATTCCTACATAGGTCAACAACGAAAAATTTTATTTTAGCTACTTTTTATTAAATAGTTACAATTAATATAAATATGTATATACACAGGAAAGAATCACAACATTAAGGGGTAATTAGTTTTTTTTAATTATCATTAAAGTATCGTATTGTCCTTTTAATTTCAGTCCAACTGAATGCTTTAACACGTGAGAAAAAACCTTTTCAAGTTTTGACACAAGTCGCCAAAAGGGTCGCTAAGTCGCTAACGTGGCTGTATTTGTAATTCTTTAAATAATAAGTTTTAATTAATTAATTTTTATTAATTATAATTAAATTATTGTATTGTCATCCAAAATGATCCTGTATATAAAATTTCAGATCAATTCAGCGCTTAAAAATGTATTTTATTAACGATTGAAAATTCCATCAAAATAAATAAATAAATAAATATAGAAATATATAGACGGTGCGAGCTAATAGTAGGAAATGAAAAAAATGAATGGTTTGTGTCAAAGAAAATTTGTGCCCAGAAAGATAAATTAACTTAAATTACGCCACAAAAAATTCTATTGTTTATCATTTTATGCTCTAACCCAGTGGTCAGCAAACTTTTTGACCTCGCGGACCAGTAAATTCATAACTTAAATCCCGTGGACCATTAATAGAATTTTTTAAATGTTAAATTTATTTATAAAAAAAAATGTGGTGTAAGAATACATAAAATGTACCTAGTTAATAAAAGGAAACTATTAATTGTAACCAAATTATGAAAGCTTTATTAATAAGCCACAATAAAATAAACAAAAAAAAAACTGTAAAAACAAAACAATTGAAAAATGGTTTAAGTATATCAAATTTTTAGCATCATACAAATCTAGTGTGATGAATGTTCCTGCTTACTTGAAAGAAGAATATGGATATTTAGATCCAATGTTGTTACTGCAAGACGGAGAACTGCATTTATTTCAAGCTGAGATCGAATATATATTGAATATATCTTATATGAAACTCAATACGTCCGTACAAGCCCACCTTTAAATGCTTCAACTGATATACACATGTGACATACAGGAGAGTGAAATGTTAGAAGAGCACGAAACGAAACGAGACGAGACAAGACACACAAGACATGTATCTAAAACAATGCAGCTACAGCAGTACGACTTATTTACCGTGGCGTTATTCTACGAAGTAGCGTATTTATAACTTCACGTATTGTTACGAATTGAGTTATGTTTCAGTACATCTTAAAACATAACTTAACGTGTTGAGTAAGTATAATCCACACATTTTTCTGGGGACCAGCGAAATTTTCTCGCGGACCACTAGTGGTCCGTGGACTGCCAGTCTAACATTCAATTGCATGCATTTCTACTCAAAAATGAAACTCACAGAAATACATTGGGTAAATGAGAATACGTACAGAAGTACGCGAGCTGATAAAAAGCTGTGCAGTAAGCAATTTCTAATTAGATAATTGTTTTAAAAGTACAGTATTTATAAGAGACAATTCCATACATACCATGCATTCTATCTGCTGAAGTTCTCCTGGAACTTAAAGATGAAGCTTGACTTGATAAAATTAAGGACGGAAATAATGTGGACATAATAGGAATTCTGCTTTGCATTGCTGCAGTTGAGTTCTCAATCGATGGACTAGAAAAAGAACAAAAAATTTCTATTAATATCATCATTATAATATTTACTAAAATTTTAAGACAAGTTTACAAATTTATACATAAAGTATAAACGGACTCAAGGCGATTTGTTCCCTTAATTTCTTGCTTAAAGCAGGGTCAAAGTATTTTTTTTTCTAAAAAAAACTCTTCGTATAATTAATTGATTTTAATTAATTCAGCTAAAATAAAATAGATACACAGAAAAATTCATACCTTCGCATTTGAATGAATACGGCTCCTCTGATGAAAGGCGAGTTGTGTTGGTTCTGCCATTCCATGATGTAAAGAGTTGCAAGGGCCATGAGGCTGCAATAAGAAAAAGTTAACTAGACATAATATTTAAAAAATGTCAAGTAATCTTTAGAATTAATCTTGTGTGTTTTCAAGGACAATGAATATTTAATTGGATTTAAGCGATACAATAATATTAGTAAAAGGACTTCGGAAAGTCAATCAACAGTGCAATGCGTGTCGTAAAGGTGCACAAGATGATTTTTAAAAACACGTACGTTTTAAGGGTTTAAACGTAATCCTTTAAGTTTTATATCTCCAGTATGCTGCGTAATATTCTGGATTAAATAATAATGGTCTCAAATATTTCCCCCAAAATATGCGTTTTATTATACTAACAAGGAGAGGGCACGACTAAGGAAATTCATTTGAGGACCAGACAGTAGTACTGCTATAGGGTATTCAAACCCCAATGTAATTCTGCCAAATGGCCAGTCAATTCCGAGAAAACAGCGTTCGAAATTCATACTAAGCTTATATACAAGTTATTTTCTCCTTGATACAACGTCGCCGTGGCATGATCGTCAGCGTATCGAGGTATTATCCAATGGACCGGGGTTCGATTCGCGCGAGCACCAACTTCGTTTTTATTTTTTTCTTTCCAATTTGTTTTATTACTTATTTTCAGAATTAAATAATTTTACTTTTTAAAAAAGATTCATTGATTGATGTATAATTTGCGTTTTCCTTATGCGCTCTGTAAGTGGATAAGGCATCCATAACGTCCCGTCTTGCCTTTGGACTCCTGTCAAAATTTGCTCCAGCTTTTTCTTGCTGCTTTATTTTCGTGTTTTTTACTATCACCCATGATAAAAACTAAAAATCATAATATTTGTCGCTATATATATATAGCAATCGTTATATTATATTAATTTATACTTACAATAACGTTAACAAATGTTTGCAAAGATAAAATACGTTCGTATAACACCGCTGGAAAGAAAAAACACAAATAAACTGCTTCGGATATCGGGAAGCCTACCACTGTGTGTAATTTCGGGGAATCCCACAATTCAAATAAAAGAGCGTTAAACCGAAACAGCGCTAAATGAAACAGCGTTAAGAGGGGTCTTACTGTAGCTGATATAGGTCAATAGTTTCGTAATATTACGCATTAATATATTGTTAGATGAAGTGAATGTTTTTTTCTTTTAAATGGACTGCACTTTGGAAGTTAAACCTATTCAGGTATGACAAGTCCCCTAGAGCGAGAGTCATTTCATTAGTGCAAAATCTAGAGCCTGCTCTCTGCACATTTTCGAGGGGCTGCGGTAACCCAGTGGTCAAGATATCGGATCATGGCAGGCCTTTCATGAGTTCGAGCCCCGTACCCCTAAAGACCCGCAGCGTAAGGGAGCGATGCACGTTAAATCTGTCGAGAGCTCAAACGTCCTCCCGTTGGTGTGGTGTGTTAGTTAGGAGAAGTGGGTGCCAGCTCAGATGTCATCCTCGTCATTTGACCATGGTTCAAAATTATGAGATCCGTCACCAAAAGCCCTCGTGTAGCTAAACAGTGCGACGTTAATATTCACTCACTCACTGCAAATTTTCGACGCCTTCGATTTGCACATCCAGAAAATCTATCTACTCCAACGGGAATCGAACCCGCAATCTTGGGCTTAAGAGACGGGCATGCTACCTCTAAGCTACCAAGCCTACATGAATGTAATAGAATGCTTACGTCAGATTATGACAATGCTTAGTAATCAATCTCAACATTTTACTTCCTTATTTACTGACAAAATATTTTCTACCTGTCTTGACATTAAAGAAGCTCTGGAGTAAGTGCTTTAGGTCCTCTTACCATAAAGCATCCTTGCATTTCCTACTCCAATAAAATAAATGTTTTTTAAGCAGCACATCATTAGGCCATTACTCTATTGCAAAACGGGATTAACATCAAACAATTGTCATTTACACCAACCAACATCTAGGTAACTTCGGGCCAGCTTATCAATTGGCTTCAACGCCTGGTCGGCGTCACGCGTTTGTTCCGCGGCTGACCATACCTGAAGAAATCCTATTATAAATCAATTTTCCGACTTAAGCCCTTGCCCCTTTTAGGCTAACATCTAAACACATTATCGTCGCACATAAATAAATTCGTTGTGCTAACCTATACGCTGTTTCAGCCGGTGCATACGGGAATGCATGAATTCATCTTAAATTTTTACTATCTTTTATTTATTTCTTTTACTCTGGCATGGCCTCGAAATATTCGAAACATATTGAAATTCGAGAATATGTTTCGTTTTTCTCAAAAAATTACAATTTAAATAGCCAATGGTCACTACTTTTTAAGCCCGACGAGTTACTCGTCATGACAAAAAATACCCTGCAACTTCTCAGAGTTTTCTCGTTAATCATAGTTAACTGGTTGAAAATGTAAAAAAAAAAAAAATCCAGAGGTAATCGGAGTTTATACATTTTGATGCTCATATGGAAGACTTTCGAGGCACTTGTAAGTGGATCAGGAAGGCAGCATCTTTCTGAATTATCCACAATCAACTATTTATAATGTACTTAATCGAAAACCGAGCCACAACTTTTTAAATTTACTTTGGAGATGTTATCTAGCATAGAAAAGTGGATACAATTTTCTTAACCGCGTAATTTTTCAGATAAAGCAACATTCCATGTGAGCAACAGGAAGAAATTTAGAATAGGAAAATCTCTGTAGGGGAACAGGAAGTAGAAATAAACTATCCTAAAAACAATGTGGGTGTGCTCTTTCACATAATACAGCAAAAGAAGCATTTTTCGTTTTTGAGACTTCTGTGATGGCGAGAATGTACCTGGACGTGTTACAAATTTACGAAATACTCCAAATACAGTATTTAAAATCCCTTACTGTACTGCCCAATAAGAGGGGGCCCCTCCTCATTTGGGCATGGCTTTTCTATGCTACTTTCTCTTACTGGTGGGTGGGTCTAATTGTCTGAACACCAAAAGATTTCCATACACTCTAGTTTATTTTTTCTTTTGGGGACTTCGTCAAAGTCTGCTATGAGAAGATTTGTGGTGTTGAAGATTTCAGTGGTTTCAGTAGCTGCTGATGTTGCTACTATGATTACGAAAATGCTATAGTGAACATGGATATAGTAGAATTTCTGGATGGGGGTTTTTAGGGCTACGAAGAGAACCCACGCGGCAGTGCACTAATTTTGCTATCTTCTTTTGAACTAGGATCTCATAATTTAATCTCTAAAATAAATTATATATGTTTATTATAATAATTAAATTGTATGAAAGAGAGAAGTGATTTTTAATTTTTAAACACAACAATCTTACACAAGCAGCTGATATTTCGCAAATACTAAATATTTCCTCAGCGCCATATCGTCTTTACCTTTCAAATCTAATATATAATTATTCATTTAAAATTTATTTTTGATATAAAAAGGATTATAAAGCAAGACGGTACTCACCAACAGGCCATGATGACTACTAAAACGAAGATTGAAGACTGAATAAAGTGACTTGAACAGGATGAGACTTGATTTCCGGATCTCTGTTTACCACAACTACGGTGGCAATGATGCTTGCCATGAGAAATTAAGCTGCTCATCCGGCTGTACAAGTACAACCAAAACAAATATAAATGTCAATTCTAAACTTAATTTACAAAGCTAAAGTTTATAAAAAAAATCGTATTTTAGAAAAAAAAAATCAAAAGATTCATATTAAATTCTATAAAAAAAATTAAAATTTGAAAACTTACTGAATAAATTAATTTATATACCATGATTATATGCTATCCTTAGTGCTGTGTTGTTATTAATGCCATCCGACAGATACAGGTTCACAAAATTCATCGTGGCAAGGAAGCTAGATTACGTCTGCCATTTTGGCTGCAGGTTTGAACACCATGCAGTTGACAGATATTACATTTGACTTCATTTCACACCAAACTTGGGGAAGGGCTCAGAGGGTTTCCTATTACCAACCACTCGAGAGAACTTTCGACTCGTCTGATATTTAGAGCGCATTGTGGCTTAACGTATACCTCAGCAACCCTCGCATCGCGGGGAGGGGCGCAGGGTTCTAAGGGGTTCAAAACCTGACTGCTGCCAAATACCTATCCTTTGTAAAATCTAACTTGGGGGCCCAAAACTTGACTTTGCGAAGAGGCCCAAATGTTCTTCGTTACGCCACTGAGAGTGCACCTATCCCTCCCAGGTAATATACACTTACAAGCATCCATGCCTTCTCCGGGATACAAACCTAGGTTCTCGGCACAGTAGTCAGCGTCATTAACCACTATCATGTATGAGAAGCGTCATCAGAACTATTGCCAAGCAGTTGCATAAAATATTTTCCACATACTTCAATACCTCATGTAATTCTAATATATTGGCTGCTTTTGAAAATTTTCATTAACAAACAGAGTTAGACAAGTTTATAACATGCTGCTCCAAAGAAACTTAAAATCATGAGTGAGTAAGAAATAAAGTTATGTTTAAAAATCCCCATGCAATAGAGGATATAATCAAATAAAGCTTGGCTACTACAACACTCGGTGCAAATTGGAAAAGACTTGGTTCCATTGGAGTACGTCAAAGATCAGAGATGTTCACTGAAAAAGCCATTCAGAATAGTGTGCATTTGCTTACCGTATTGAAAGGACAGAACGTCCAGGAAGAATACCATGAGGGCATATGGGGGAGGATTAGGAAACCCTGTGTTTAAATTTCATTTGAAACATCGTGACATAAATACCATGAGGATCTAGGGAACCAAAACACACTCTACCTTTTTTAGTCAAAATATTTAGTGTTCCATTGCCATAGTGATCACGTGGGTTGAGATCCATCGTAGATGAAGACTGTTGACGCCTGCGTGTATGACGCATACGTAATGACGCCTGCGTGCGCCACCTGCTATCCGTATGGAATATTCGACAGAAGCTGAATGACTTTCGGCAAGCACTGACGTGGGTAATAGCTGCTATCACATTAAAACCCACAATAACTTATGTTACTTTTTTGTTAAGTTTTTATTAAAATTTTAGTCAAAAGACTTGGTCCGTCACTTTATTTAAAGCTCGTGACACTGACGAACAAAGACTTTGGGATAAAGACAGACACTTCAGCATTTGATATACACAGTGTCGAATACGTTATTAAATTCTTCTCACTCCTTTGTTTTTGTCACATTTTTAGCTGAGTTATGAAAGAGTGGGAGGATAGAACTCGATACCTTCCGATATGTAAGCACGTAACATATCGCTGGACCGAAATGACCACTTCACTCCAGAGGCTGTTACTGGCTTATATAGATATCACTGCCACACACTCCCCTACCAGTGAGGTGCATAGGTGAACGAACGATATAATTGTTATAGCGAGCGTGTGAGTTGTTGCTAATGCGTCAGGTGTGTTTGATAGCTTGATTGTTACGTCAAGTGTGCCTAACGGCTTGACTGTTGCGTCAAGTGGAACTGACGAATTTTGATTGCTTTTGCTGCGGGTGGATGGTACCACGACAGCTAAGCAAAGGTTGCGCTTTTTCAAAGTTCAGCCAGGGTTACCACTACGGAGGATCGAACTCGCGACTCTCGGTTAAGTAAGCACGTAACACACCACTGGATCAAAATGATCACTTCAGTCCGGAGGCTGTTAGTTGCTTATATAGATTCCACCGCCTCATGTGTGTGTATCGTCAACATAATAATAAAAGAAAAATTCAATTTCAGATGTAGCTTTGTTTCAGATCTAGAGTATTAGGCTTGGAAGTCTTAGATATTTAGCATTGCATTAACAACAACAAAAATTCTCACCTGAGGTCTGTAGCTGTAGATTTGAGACTGTCTTTGCGTTTCATGCTACTCAGCTTGCGATTGATTCGCTCCAGTTCATCTATTCTTGTCTCCAGATTGTCTGTTACTTTGCACAGCTCCTTCACGGCACCTACATTTTCCATGAAGATCCGCTCCTACAAGAAATAAAGAAAATTGTTTGGGTAAAGTTAAGGTATCCGACTACGTTCGGAACCGTGATTTTGCAAAAGCGTATAAAAGGATAATATTTATGACATTTAGTGTCACTTAGATTAGAAAATGTATATAAAACTGTTTTAAGAATAGTATTACAATAAAAAATTATTGAAGTACAATATTTTGACAAAAAATGAACATAGAATGATCCATTTTCAAAATATTCTCCTTTTGTGAAAAATGCTTCTATTATAATAATATTTGGTCTGTATATAGCTCAGACCACTCTACAGAGGCTCAATTAGAATTTTTGAAATGTATAACTTAGAAGTGGGTTTATCCATGTTTTACGACAACAGAGAGGAGCAATTTTAAGAAAAAAACGCCGATAATTATTTCAATGGGTGGTAACTCTAAAAATAATGTGAATTTTTCAAAAATACTAGTTAAGACTCTCTGGAGCAGTGTTTAATTTATGTAAGCGCGAAATATTATTTTAGAAGCATTTTTTGTAAAAGGAGAACATTTTGAAAAAAGATGATCCTAAGTTAATTTTTTGCCAAAATATTGTATTTAAATATTTTTTTTGTCAAAATGTCCTTAAAACAATTTTATATATGTATTCTAATCTAAGTGACACTAAATATCATGAAAATTATTCATTTATGCGCGTTTTTAACATCACAGTTCCGAACGTAGTCGGATACCTTAAAATAACTTTATAAAAAAGCTCCTTTTTTCTTGAATGATTATGCAGAAAATGATATAAGTATGTTCAATAAAGAAAGATTCGAAGTTATAAATGGTAAAAATCCAGTTCCGAAATCTGTTAGTTCGGTTGGCTTGCCATATTAAAATACGAGGTTTAGAAGGAAGATTAGCCATAGTCAAAACAAACTCAATTTTTACTAACAATTTTCAACAACGCAAAAAATTTCAACAACCCACGTTAAGAAATGCACCAATAGATAAACATGGGAGCAATAGCGAGGTAGACGAGGTAGTTGAAGTTTTAATTATAAATCGGATCACTTACTCTTAGCACATCCTAGCAATACACCTTCTAAATATTTGAAGATACGTTCTAATTTAATCTAATTCAAGCCGACACTAGTTCAATTTAAACAGCTAATTGACCAAATCGTTAATATTTATATTAATCAAATAATCTACGAAGGACTCTCGACTAGCTTTATGTTAATCACTACTTGCTATTCTTTTAGCTTTTAACCTCTCTCTCTCTCCGTCGAACCTGAAAGTTAATCTTTAAGTACAAGCCATGATTTGAATAATTCTCGTCTTTTTCAGAGAAAAGTTTTCAATAGAATAATAGCCATTATTCCTCAAGAGGATTAGTAGGAAGTACGCGAATAGACCCGTTACAATATCACTTTATATATACAGGAGAAAAGTGACTCATTCACTTACTCATCACGAGATCTTCGGAACTATTAGACCTAGACTTAAAATTTGGAAAGCATATTTTTATTTTGTTGAGTAGATATCCACTATGAACGGATTTTACGAAAATATACGCCTAAAGGTGGCTATTGTAGGGGTCGTAAGAGATGATCCATTAATATATATAGTAAAGGGACTCAAACAACACTCGCTCATCACCAGATCGCTGGGACTATTAGACCCCTACAGACTTGAAATTGAATAAGTACGTTTCTTTTATTGAGGAGGAGAGATTTGTGAGTTTTGATGAATCGACTCCAAAAGAGGGGGAGGGTTCAGAGGTGAAAAAAACAAAAAGAAAAAAAAATTCTGTTTTAAACTATTAGATCTGCGTACTTTAAATTTGGCAGCTCTGTTTCTTTTGTCGAGTAGAAATCCCCTATGAACGGATTTTGAGGGAATCCCATCGGAATGTAAAAGATAATATTTGTATATTGAGTGCTAGATGAAAATGCGAAACACCGGGAAATTCAAATGTTTTTTTAAATGCTAAGACGTTCTAAAGAAGCTTAGTGGTTAGTGCACCGCGCTTCCACACCACAGGTCCGAGGTACAAATCCCGAGCTGTGCAAGGTTGACTCAGCCTTTCATCCCTTTAGTGGGTCAATAAAATGAGCGCCAAGCTTGCTTGGGAATTTAACACTGGAGGTTTCGTGTCAGACTCACCACCTGACCGAAATATCTGCTCATGCACCTCAGGGCCCAAGGTCGTGTATACTGAACTGGGCACAGTAGCCTTTGGCCCTCATGGGCTGTCGCGCCACTGAGTTAAGTTAAAACGTTCTCACCTTGGAGTTTTAATAAAATTTCTAAAACTTCAATTATTTTTTTAATTTACTTAAATTGATCATGAGAATTGAAGTTTGACTTCACTAAATTGTTTTTATCATCCCCGATCTCTTGATTGTTTTACAATTCATTTTTATGCAGAACGGGTATATATATATATATGACCTGATATACATGGTTAATGATTTAGGTATTGAAATATTAGCAATCTTTACTAATATTATAAACGTGAAAGTTTGTATGGACGTTTGGTACTCTTTCACGCAAAAACAACTGAATGGATTTTAATGAAACTTTACAATAATACAGCTTATACATCAGAATAATACATAGGCTATAATTAATAAAGATATTGTGTGAAGTGTCCAAAATATAACGATAATTGTCAAGAAAGTAGGAAAAAATTCGGCCATCTGCAAAAAAGCACGCGACAGCATATATCTATCTTTTATGTGTGAAGCAAAACGTTGCATTTTGTTTTGTCTACGCCAGGTGCCAGGAACTGCGAAAGCTTGAACAGGCGGAGTGTGAGGCTGATTCCAATTTTAGCATAAAATAAATACAACAAAATATTAACGTATTACACTTCCAGATATAAATTATTTATACTATTTTAAGCGTTCATTACACAAAATTTGTAACAATGGGTTACTTTTGCTGAGCAGAGATCAGTTAGGAAGGTGTTTTCAAAAATCGACCCACAAGAGTTACGGGGAGTTAAAGATAAAAAAAAATCCTTTTTATCAGCGCGATTAGATCTACAGACTTAAAATTTAGCAAACAGGATTTTTTTTTGTTCATCTGAGATATGCAAAAAGCTTTTTTTTTGTTTAATTTACAATTTATGTAAAATTAACTCATTAAAAACTTCTTTATCCTTAAATCTGTATTGTTAAATTTTTCAATTCACCCGTGCGAAGAACGGGTATAACAGCTGGTAATTAATGAAATAATGGAATCCACTTTGAAATTTCAGTGAAATATGTTAGTATCAATTATGTTTTTATTTAATAGGGGATAATTTTCTTTTGTTACTGAATAATCAATTTTCCTTATATTTCTCAAAATAATTTTGTTGCACCTTTTTTATGTAACGTTCATTCAAAGCCAGCTTTCTTGCCTTCAAAGCAAAATGTAAAAAGCTTTTTATTTCGTACCTAAAAACATAACTTAGGTCTTAGTTGCTACTGTAAGAGAGTGGAAGTTCAACGACCTATAATTCAAAATTATACTCTATTTATAGCAAAGTAAATCTTCAAGGTAATACAATTGCATACCTTTTTCGATAAAACTAGGAATGCTTCGGAAAGGGGATTTTACCGATAGCATGGGATTTCCCCGCATTTGTCTTAAAAAATTTCCCTGGAATTTCTCAGTTTCTCACATCTGGGAATTATGCTGAGAGAGGAAAAAGGAAAAGGAAGCTTTGATGTGGAAATCAGGGACAGCGCCCATAGATTTCTGGAAATTTTCTTGAGATGCACAAGTAAGTAAAAATAAACATAGCGGTACTTAATCAAATTTTTAAGAGAGGTACTAATTATTAACATATGTATTGTAATTTATTAAATACGTTTACGAGCACAAACAGAAACTTATGCAGTTGAACAAATTTGCTTGGTTTTTTAAATCATAATTTTGATCGTGACGTTCATTGTTCCAGATATACATGTATGAATCAATGATTTTCGATTACATAAGTTAATATCCACTATCGAATCTTTGAGAATTTTTAAAAATCCTTAAGGTATCCGACTACGTTCAGAGTCATGATTTTGCAAAAGCGTATAAATAGATAATATTTATGATATTTAGTGTCACTTAGATTAGAAAATGTATATAAATTTTTTTTTTAAGAATAGTATTACAATAAAAAATTATTTAAGTACAATATTTTGACAAAAAATGAACATAGAATGATCCATTTTCAAAATATTCTCCTTTTGTGAAAACTGCTTCTATTATAATAATATTTTGCCTGTATATAGCTCAGACCTCTGTATAGAGGCTCAACTAAAATTTTTGAAATATATAACTTAAAAGTGGGTTTATCCATGTTTTACGACAACAGAGGGGAGGCATTTTAAGAAAAAAACGCTGATAATTATATATATTTCAAAGGGTTGTAACTCTGAAAATAATGTGAATTTTTCAAAAATAATAGTTCACACTCTCTGTGTGGAGAAGTCTTTACTTTATATAAAAAAACACACACACACAAAATATTATTATTTTAGAAGCATTTTTTATAAAAGGAGAACATTAAAAAAAGATTATGCTAAGTAAATGTTTTGCCAAAATATTGTATTTAAATTATTTTTTTTATCAAAATGTCTTTAAAACAATTTTAGATATGTATGTATTTTGTATATGTACTAAGGGACACTAAATATAATGAAAATTATCCATTTATGCGCTTTTTTAAAATCCCGGTTCCGAACGTAGTCGGATACCTTAAGAGAACCAGGATATCATACACATTCAAAAAATTGATTTCTCAATTTTAGTATTAAAAAATACTGCACATTTTTCTGAAACTAAAAATGTATAACACTTATATGTTCGTTGATAAAATAACCTTAAAATGTAAAAAATACAATTGACAAAAATCTAAAAAATTTACAAATGTTTAGTTTTTTCACTTTTTCTCCAAAGCATAATTTTTTCCTTTTAGGTTCCTTTAAAAAAAACTATTGCACTATATGGCTCAAAATTTTTTATACTTCTATACAGAATACATATAAATATAGTGAACCTATTCTTTTAGTCTATGTAGTACATAGGTTTTTGAAAAAATAGTTTTTATGTTTGAAAAAGAGAAGAAAAAAAACAAAATCTTTCAAAATTACAAAGTTTTATAATTCTTTTTAAAGAAACTATCTAAATATTTACTAAGAAAATAAGTTCACTATATTTTGTGTATTATTTTATATATTTGCAAAAGATATTTTACATATTTAAGATATACTTTTTTAAAAAATGGTACGTAAGCATGTATTACGAGATCTCAAAAATTATGTCCAACTTAAAGTCAAACAGAAAAAAAAAATGTTTTTAACTAAAGAATTATTTTTGTATTTTTACAGAATGATTAAAATATTTTTATTAAGATCACGAAAAAATCTAAGCACTATCGGAAATTTTTAAAGATATATGTCTCATGAGCAGAGTTTTATTTTCGGCACTTTACTATTTCCAGCATGTCCTGATACTCTCTTAAGGAACTCACAAATTTGGTGGAAATCCATTTTTTTTGTCATATCTAGAAAGTCAATCTATTATCATACAAGGTTTATGAACGAGTAATATAGAACGTGTGCATTATCTCATGGCTATATGCAGTTTTATTTTAATTATAAGAAAATTATCTAGAGGCATTTTGAATTTTCAATTAAATTACTGTAACTGATCAATTGTAAATATTACTGATTCATAGGCTTCCAAATTAAAGGTATCTTCACTATATATATATTTTTTGTTCTTTTTATACCATTTTCCATTTTTAGTCTTTAAAAAATTTTATATTTTTAAATTTAAAAATTTATTTGACTTTCAAAAAAAATTTTAGGCTAACTTTCTTAAGTGTGAGCTACACAAAAAGTAGTGGTCTAATATAATTTATTATGAAACGAAATAAAGATTAAATATGTGAGGTAGTTTGTGAAAATCTTTTTAATGAAATGCAGTAAATTAAATTGTCGCTCTAAATTTTTTTAAATATGAAAGGAAACAAGCGCTTTTAAATGATTTTATGCATACTTATCAGAATGGGTTCTTTTTTTTTGTATATTCAAAAGTTTTAAAATTAATTTTTACATAAATGCTTTCAGCATGCAGAAAATGCTTTAATTTCTACGGAAATTTTCACACATTCAAAAAATAAAGCATGCCTTTGAATAAGTTTTTTTTTAAAGCCAAGTAGGAAATTGATATACAATTGTTTCAAAATGTATGCTGGACCAGATAGAATCTTTATAGATGGTCCGTAGCTCGTTAATTACTGTGTTAAGCTAAGGGTTTGTCTTAAGCAGGTATACATAAAATGACTACCGTAAAATCCGGTGTATAACGCACACTTTTAACACAAAAAATAATATCGAAATTTACGGGCGCGCGTTATACGCAGGGTTTAAAAATGATAGCTATAAAAATAAAAAAGAGAAGAGCATAGAAAAAAAATTAGACTTTTACCTTGATCAAAATACTGTTTATTTAAAAGAAATGACAATCCTTATGAACTGAAAAATGGTTGTAGTTCTAGAAATATATTATTTATTCGAGGAATTATTCCAAAAAAGTTTTAGAAAAAAATGAGCTCAAAACATAAGAACATTGTGTATGTACATTCCAAGTTTTTGCATAAAAAAAAAAAAGGGGGGGGGGCGTGGCGTAATACAGCGAATATACTTAAAGATTAAAAATCTCGGCTTGGAAAGTATTTACGGTATTTACTTTTTAGTCTGTTCTGTTTGATATTAGATTTCTGGATAGTTGTAGTTAATTGATTTGATTTTTTTTAATAACGTCGTATTTAGAAGCATCATGAGGACTATTGCCAGGGAATTTAGTACTTTTGAACCACGCTTAAATGACGAAGACGACTTCTGAAATGGCACCCCTTTCTTCAAACATCCAAACCACAACAACTTGAGGGTTCCGAGCCTTGACAAATCTAACGTGCATCAACTTTTCAACACGGTAAGTCTTCTGAGTCACCAGGGTTTAAACCCTACGACTCAAGAACAACTGCCGTGAGTTAACGACCATGACCACTTGACTATCACGACCACCAGGGGCGTTTTAAGGCATAGGCCGATTGGGGCTCAGGGCTTCAGCATTGGAGAAGCCTTATTTCATTCTTGACTCAACCACAATAAGATAATGATCTGAATAATTTTAATCACCAAATGCTTTTCTCGGATATATTCTCTGAAAATTCTGGAAGTATTCTTCGAATTTCGAAATGTATAATAACTGATAATAGAGGCAAGAGATGTCCTGTTTGTGTCCTCCATGTCTTGGTCTAAGCCAGTGGTTTTCAAACTTTTTCTACTCTCCACACCCATAGAAATAGGTATTTCCTTAGAACCCCATTCCATACAGTTAGGATATGTCTTAAAATAGTATTGAAAATAGATCTACATGTTATAGATACTTAATGTAGACAATTAAAAAAGCATTGTATTTGTGATTAAAAAATTTAATGTAATTTTTAATATAATTTACTCCCATTAATAATATTAATTTGTGGTCCAAGTGTCCCCTACCCACACATTATATTTAATAGCTGGGATATGTGCTTACATTTTTTTCCCCATAAACTGTTGAAGTTATCTGCAATCACAGAATTCATATTCTTCGTTTTAATTTGTTTTACATTTTTTTTTCTTTACCACTGTCGTTGAGCAATATCTTTCATTTAAATACATTTCTAAATGAGATCAAAATGGAAACCTGTGCGTTCTGAATAGATTTGCAACCTAACATTTAAAGCTGTTCTTGTGCTTAAAGTTAGATTTTAATGTCAAATCCGTTGATGTGCAGATAAGTTATCCCCTTTCCTTTATTATAGGGTATTTTTCCCACAAATGGAAAAAGGTGTAATTTCTACTAGAAAGCTGTTTAGATTTGCAAGACATTGCTCTAATGAGTGTTACATTATGGTTAGACAAATTTCAAAGAGAACGTGAATCCATTTTGCATACACATTTATAGTTTTCTATTCGACTTTTTATTTTGATTTGTGGAACCCCTGAGTAGACCTCGGGAAACCCCAAGCCTCCATGGAACACAGTTTGAATATCACTGGTCTAAGCTTATCATCACACACCCAGGGTGGGTATTACGTCGATCACGATCGACTGGTGGATTACCAAGACATTTTGGGGTGATCACCTGAAAATTTTACCAGTTAGTAATTATATAAGGAAAATTCAAGATTGGCTGACAGTACGCAGACTGTCTTCTACTGACTATAGCAACGAAAACTAACTTTAGATAAAAATGTTTTATTTTTTAATGTATTTTGAATTGTTAGTAATAAATGCATTATTTGATATAATTATATTTGGGACTATTATTATTAAGGTTGTATCTCCTTTTTTTGCGTTAAAAGTGGTCTTAAAAGTGTTGTTTTTTTTAAATTTTAGTTCTGTAGGTAAGTACATATTCCATACTTATTAAGTTATAATAATAACCTTTTGTGCTTACATTATATCACATCTACGGCATTGGGCAATGGCGCACACAAAATTTTTTAAAGGGAGGGGAGTTCAAGGCTTGAAGAGAGAAATCCACCATTCTCGTATCATAGCCCAATACGCAGCCAAACATATTTGTACGTTGTCGGAACAAAAACAGCAAAAACATATTTAAACGTTGTCGGGAACAAAAACAGCAAAAAATAAATTACTGAATAAATAATTAACATTGATAAATAAAAAAAAATTACTAATATCAAATACTAAATTGCATTTTAAGTACTATATACATGAGGCTATAACGAACCGGGAAAAAAAAATTGAAGAGTCATGAGGGAGGGTCCGGACCCCTGGACCCCTTCCCAGCCCTTGTGTGCGCCACTGTCATTGGGTGGACCGCAACTCCTTGAAAAAATAAGAAGTAGCCCGTACCCTGGAAAAGTTTGCCCACCCCTGCCATCATTACTCATTTAGTCGAAAGGTCGCAGTCAGTTTGTGCCTTAGTTTGTGAGTCATTATTTATATGTTAAGGAGTGCAATTTGTACGAGTATTTGACAACATACGCGCTATACATACTGTCTACTAAAAAGGATCGCAAATGGGACCTACTTTTACATAGGGGTGCTGGGATTCAAGAAGTTTTAAGACGCCAGTGACGGCCACTGAAATTAATTACATTAGAACTGTTTTTGTGCGGTTCTTTTTTATGCAATTTTACTCTTGTGCGATTTTTTTTAATGCGGTGTATGAATTTCAATGGCTTTGGCGCCACTGTAATGTGTTTCTATCAATGTTCATACATACACTTCAAGGCGCTCTGTTCATCTATATGTATAAAAGTGGATGTTTGTATATATGAAATCGCTTCACTCCACACAACACCGTTCAACCAATCACTACAAAAATTGGCATGTATATGTATTTTCTATGGAGAAGGTTTTTGTACTTTTGTCTTTGTTGCAGCTCCCACCAGGTGGCGCTACAGCATATCAACTTCAGCACCGTTCAATCAATCGCCCAGTTGCCAACAGGGTCGCCAAAAATGATGCCAACTTGGCTCTATCGCTAGGTTTCCATTGAATCGCCATTATAATGTAAGGAACGGCGTTGCTTGCGAATCTTACAATTTTAACATAAAATAAATACAACAGAAAGTAATATTAACGTATTACACATCCAGATATAAATTATTTACACTATTTTGAGCGTTCACTACACAAAATGTGTAACAATGTGTTACTTTTACTGAGCAGAGATCAGCTTAGGAAGGTGTTTTCAAAAATCAACCCAAAGAGACTTACGAGGCGTTATAAATAAAAAAAAAATCCTTTTTATCAGCCATTAGATCTACAGACTAAAAATTTTACAAATATGGGGGGGAGGTTGTTCAACTGAGATATCCAAACAGTTTTTTTTTGTTTAATTATTTGCAATTCGAGTAAAATGAACTCAATACAAACTTCTTTATCCTTCTACCTGTATTGTTTAATTTTTCAAGTCACCCGTGTGAAGAACGGATATACCAGCTAGTTGGTTATAAACAGTCTTTCGACAATGTACATTCGATTGCTTTTTCTCAACGCACTAGCAGCACGCACTTTATTGAAGACGAAACTTTCAATGACAATGCCGTTATCAATAATTTGATAGATTATGAATAAGGTCAAAAAGTAGAGAGTGGATAAGAAATATGCAGGGATCTAAGATACTAATTCCGGAAGAAGTTCGAAATTCCAAAAAGAGATTCGATCATACATATCCGGTCATCGTGACGTTCACAATCTACTAACCAACCGACCATCGTCACAAAAACTTATCACTTACTTTACGGCGCCAAAAACAAATCAATTGAAATTGTATCTTCAAGTAACGAAAGACATTTTGAATTAATTCACCTCAGGAAGATGCGCTCTTTGGATCACACGATGAGTGGTGGTGGATTATGTGTATGAGCATTTTGAAAATTTTCTCCATGTGTACCAGTGATTCCCTGTGGTCTATATAGACCCCCATGGGTCTATGACAACCTGCAAGGGGTCTACGTCAGCGAAAAAATAATTTGGGGGTCAATGAGTTGTAAATGGGGTTCTACAATAGTGGCTCGTATTAAACTAGGTCATAATTTAAAAATAAAATTTAATCTTGTGGAAACCACATTTTACCTATTTAACAAATTTATTTACTAAATTTAAGGAGTTTACTTCGCAGTCACAAGGTGACAGCATAAGTTTTATTAAAACAAGAATCATTATTTCAGCTTCATACCTGTTATTTATACCGAATTATGGAATATCTCGAGGAAGTTTTTAATAGATTTTCGTAATGAGAAGGAGTTTCAGCACTGTTGCCACTCAAAAAGAGAGAAAAAGAAAAAGAAATAAAAAGTCTGGACACAATACTAATCAAGAGAATTAGAGTTAAACCTGACAAGATTGATGCCAAATGTGGAAAATTTGTTATTGAAGCACCGATTCATCCCTCCCATTAAAAGCATTTGTTTGTGTGTTGCTCAGTTATTTTACATATTAATTAAATTTTTATTTAATGAATTAACCTTTTTTTCTAAATTTTAATCATTTTACTTCACTACAGTTAAAAATTTAAGTATTTTGTATTTGTTCTATACCAGCTGTTAAAAAAGACATTTAAGTTGATAAAAGTGCAAAAATTCAATATTAGGTAAGCAGGGGTCTACCGCAAACCAAAACACAAGGCAAGGGGTCTATGAGACAAAAATGTTTGGGAACCTCTGATGTATACAATGAGAAATTAAATGCTTTTAAAATGTTTCCATGTGGAATTTAATTATTTATTTTGTTTGGAAGTACCTTCTCGTACATTTCGTAAATAATTGACATATTTTTTAAGAGTAATTTTTTTTATGCGGTCCCTCTCCACCGCATAAAGAGAATTTTTTGTAGTATGTTGACTAAGTTGTTAGTTATATGCAAGTATTTATAAAATTTCAGCATGTTTTTATTTTGTGTGAGATTTCTTTTTATACGCTCCCTATCTACCGCACAAAAACAGTTTTACTGCGCGAAAGATCGGAGAGATCATACGCTATAATGATACTGGTTACTTGTATTGATTCTTTATCGCGTAACAATTCGTATCCCGATTATTACAATTATGTTACACTATCACTGAAAGACCGAACACGGATATTACCTATTACTAACTCTATTAATAAGCTGAACAACAACGAAAGTGGAAAGAATTTTGTATCACAGCAATGCAGGAAGTTATGACAATAGACGGGAGTAAGGAATATGCAGGACTTCCGAAGGGTTTTCTCTTCGGTGACGATCCACCCTAATTAGGTTATTTCCAGGATATCGGCTACGTGAGGGGAAAAAAGCTAGGTGATGAAGACGTCACAAGATGATTGAGAGGGTTGGAGCTCACTTTCGATATCCTACTCTGAGGAAATGTGACGTTTTTACAGAGTAGGACTTTGAGAATGACGCTCATGAAATTTCGACACAGTTTGTAAGGTAAACAAGTAATATATAAAAAAAATTTTAAGTCAATTCCTACTTAGATCAACAAAGAAAATTTTATTTTAGCTACTTTTTATTAAATAGTTACAATTAATATAAATATGTATATACATAGGTCAGAATCACGACATTAAGGGGCAACTGATTTTTATTAATTATCATTAAAGTATCGTATTGTCATCCAAACAATCATGTATATAAAATTTCAGTTTAACTGAATGCTTTAAAACGTGAGAAAAAAACTGTTTCAAAGTTTTGACCCAAGACGCGCTAAAATTTATTAAATAATTAGTTTCAGTCAATTAATTTTAATGAATTATAATTAAATTATCGTATTTTTACTCAAAACAATAGTGCATGGAAAATTTGAGCTCAAATGAGCGCTTTAAAAGGTGAGAAAAAAACCCTTTTCGACCCAAGTCAAAATGGTCGCTAAGTCGCCAGAAATGATGCCAATATGGCTGTCTTTGTAATTCTTTAAATAATTAATTTTAATCAATTAGTTTTTATTAATTATAATTGAATTACTGTATTGTCATCCAAAATAATCATGTATACACAATTTCAGCTCAATGGAGCGCTTTAAAATTCATTTTATTAACGATTGAAAATTCTACGAAGATAAATAAATATATAGAGTGTGAGCTAATAGTAGGGGTTGGAAAATACGATACAGTAGTACCCCAAACTTAAGCGATAGGTGTGACTGAGTGAAACCCGCTTAAATCGGGGTAGGATTTCGTATATAAATGTAAATAAATTATTTTTACTTGGGGCGGAAGACGAAAAATAAATAAATAAATAAATAATTTAGAAAAAAAAAAATCCTTAAATCTTAGATAACACAAAAACAAAATCAAATGGAGGAACCATTATCTTATACCGGAGTTACTTTTGGTAGATTTAATTCTGGCTTTGTAAAATTGTTTCGAAGATTAAGGGAAAATTTAGGCTATTTTTTCCTTCATTAGAGGGAAATATCAATATTTCTTATCAACAATGTTTACAACCTTGGCAATGGATATTGTAACCCAAACATTTTTTGGGATTTATTTTTATTGCCACAGCTGTTACACTTTTTAGAAGTTCGTAAAAATATCAAATTGAACTCACTTTATTGACCACAAGAAGTTTCTCAATGACATGTCCGTCTTGTAATCTGACATCTCCTGCCTCCCTGACCGCCTCCGGGAGGATGTGCTGCACTTCCTGAGCGATGACTCCCGTATCCCCCATGGAGCTAAGCCCCACCCCTTCGCCAAATTCAGGCAGGTAGCGATAGTGCACAATGCGCAGATTGGATACGTTGCGTAGCTGTTCTCGAGTGTCCAACTGAAAAGAAACATCCGGATTAAAAAGGAAATAGCAACCTATTAACAGCTGGAATTATTATTTAAAATAATTTGAAAAGAAAAATTGTAACAAATTTACTGCTTTATGATATTTGTATGTATTTGTTGTGCTCGATTCAACTTTCCATTAAAAGTGATTTTTGCACAGATTAATGATTTCTTTTAATTATTATTATTAAAAACAATTATAAAATTCCCGTGCCCCCCATAAAGTATCCCACGGGGCTCACAGAAGTAAGTATTAATCACACATTACAAAGGAAAGAAAGAAAAAATTTTGAGTTAATGAAGGATTACAAATATTTACAACAAAATCACAGAACTTTTTATAAGCACTTTTGGTGGAAAAAAGTTGGTGAAACTTCGGAGGTCAATTTATATTAAGTCACTTGAAAGCCAGTCTTAGAATCTTTCTTTCTTTGACAAACTTGGAACACAGAAGCAGCACATATTCTACATTTTCCTCGCCACCATTATTACAATCACAGAAAGATGAAGGAACTAAATTAAATTGGTTCAAGTAGCTTTTAAAGTTACCATGGACAGGGAGAAATTGGGTTATTTTGTAATTAGTATAAAAATGATGGCATTGCAGTCTCTTATTAACCGTTGGAAAAAATTTCTTTGTTAAGCTCTCTTTATTTGAAAAAAGATATTCTTGGTTACCATTCTTTCTTTCTTGATCTTCATGTAAAATGATTCAGGAATATTAACGGCAATGTTAATTTCACTCTTTCTGGCAGCCCTTGCAAGCCAATCGGCCCACTCATTACCAAGAACGTGCGCGTGTCCGTGAACAAAAACAAAATTTATTGAGATGTTTTTATCTTTTA
>BMAV01015953.1:358734-373581 GCA_019973955.1 Trichonephila inaurata madagascariensis
ATCTTTTTTGGTAAAAGATTGTTCAAAACTATCAGTGTCTTTTAGTGTTGATCTTTTTTGGTAAAAGATTGCTCAAAACTATCAGTGTCTTTTAGTGCTGAACTTTATTGGTTAAAGATTGTCCGAAATTTCCAATTTTTTTCTTTTCTTACCGAATTTTAAACTTTATTTTGAATGTAGAATATTATATTATATAACTTATTATACCGTAAAATACGGCGTATAATAACACGCACTTTTAACACAAAAAGTAAGATCGAAATTTACTGGGAATATATATACCGGGTATAAAAATGAGAGCTTTAAAAAAGAAAATGTGCACAGAAAAAAATTAAACTTTTACATATCGAAATACTGTTTATTTTAAAGAAATGACATCCCGTATGAACTTAAAGGATTGTATATATATATATAATTCTAAAATTATACCATTTTTTTTCTAAAAATTGGAATTATAATTCGAATAAATGATTTCAAAACAAAAGAGAATAGCCCACCTACATTTCGGGTTTCTTCATAAAAAAGGGAATGTGCGTTATACGGCAATAAAACTAAAAATTAAAATTGCAGCTTGAAAATATAGGTGCGCGTCATACGGCGGGTTTTATGATAATTTATTATAGTATATTATGATTATCAATTATTATAATAAAGATGTCAAGAAACACAAATAATGGTGTTACCATTTTGCAAAGCATGGAATATATATTATATTTTCCATTTTCCTCAAAAATTAGTCTTCAAATTGATTAATAATTAAAAACTTTTAGCACACTGTTTTTGCTTTCGATATTTAATGTTCACTTTTGACTTTAAAACAAAAAAGAATCCTTTTTAATAAAAAATGGGATAAAAATGTGTAAGAAAAAAACTTTAACATGAAAGATTATACATTAAGTATTAGTTTGTAGATTTCAAAGCTAGTTATGTATGTGATGAAAGGACCTTGAGAAGAATTTTCTAAAACACAGATACAAATAATGATTACTTTCAGAGCTAATTAACTTTTATTTGATCTCCCTTCACAATTCTTTTTCAATGAAGACACTTTGAGAAATATAAGTCTAATATTTAATATTCATGTATTAAATAATATTTCGTAATTTAAATAATATTAGAGATAGCGTACGATGAGGAAATTAAAAATTCTTATGTGACCTAGTGGTCGTGGTCACGAACTCGTAGTGGACGCTATCGAATCGGGGCAGAAAGGCCTTTCCGCAGATAAAAAAAAATATCCCCTTTTGAAAAAAAAGCTTACAAATTAAAATCCTGTTTCGGTTCCACATATTTATGTGAATCGATGTTTTCAACAATGAACACAATTAAACCAAGAATCAGATCTCGACTGAAGGTATCCGAATACGTTCGGAGCCGTGATTTAAAAAGGCGTATAAATAGATATTTTTCATGATATTTGGTGTCATTTAGATTAGAATACATTTAAAAAATTGTTTTAAGAATATTATTAGAATAAAAAAATTATTGAAAGGCAATATTTTGGCAAAAAATGAACTTAGAATGACCTATTTTCAAATCATTCTCCTTTGATGAAAAATGCTTCTATAATAATAATATTTTGCTTATATAAAGCAAAGATTTATCCAGAGGGCCTGAACTAGGATTTTTTTAAAAAAATTCACATTATTTTCAGAGTTACTACCAATTGAAATAATTATCAGTGTTTTTTTCTTAAAATTTCTCCACTCTGTTGTATTAAAATATGGATAAATCCACTTCTAAGTTATATATTTCAAAAATCCTAGTTCATACTCTGTTTAGAGATATTTTGCCTACATATAGCTCAGACTTCTGTACAAGTTGAGCTATATATGGGCAAAATATTGTTACTATATAAGCCTTTTCTCATAAAAAGAGAATATTTTGAAAATTGATAATTCTATATTCATTTTTTGCCAAAATACTGCATTTAAATAATTTTTGACATTAATAATATTATTCAAACAATTTTATGCATGTATTATAATCTAAGTGACTCTAAATATCATATAAATTATCCAATTATTGCAAAACAACAGTTCCGAACGTAGTCGGATACCTTAACGATAGCAATCTCAAAGATATAGGATTGGGAAGATATTAAAGGATATATAATTATGCGCTTGACTTTGAAAAAAATTAGTGGATAATATGCAATACTGAAAATTGCATTAAATGTAAAAATTTTGAATTTTTTGTTACCTTTTTAGTGTAGGATAATGCTTATGTGGCTTATGATTGCAATAAAGTAAAGAAATATCAAGAATCGTTATATTTTTTTTTTGAACTGCGCCCCTTAGCAATTCCCTGTTAGTCAGTTGTGTTCAGACGGGAAATAAGGTTAAGAGCCCCAAAACTACACCATGCCAACGGGAGGAGATTGAGTAACACACACAACAGATTTAACATACGTCAGCCTCGCAACACCGCAATAGGGCTCGAACTCATGATACACCCGGTTATGAGATAGTGTCCATGACCACTAGGCTACCACGGCCCCTTAATGACCCCCACGTGTCTTACGATTTCCTTCAACAAATGAAATAGGCTGTAAACGTGACTTGTGGCAACACTTTAAATGTGTTGCATTATAGCATGTGATGTACGAAATCGCTTTGAAAGCTGTAAGGGTCGGGCAATAATGCACGTGAGCCTTTCGGTGACCCTTGATCCCTTTTCTTCATAATCAGAAAAAAAATCATGCGTTTAAATTCCCCATATTCTCTTTATCGCATTATTGTTTTAATTGGAACTTCTTTCCTGTTTCTTTTTAAGGTTACTCCATAAGTTATTTTGTCGATAAGAATTTTTGTTCTTGTTGTTGAAAAGCTCATAAGAAATCGAAAGTAATTATTGCGTTTTTTTTTACGACTACGAGTAGACAAACAAAATAATAAAAGATTGTTTCCTGTGGTTGCACCGTGCGTTTGTAAAACAATTTTACGCTACATTTTGTAGTAATTGCGTTAATAAGCACGTGTGATTCTTTACACGTGATTCAAGCACGTGTGAGATTGTAATACTAAATCAGATATATTTTTTTGTACCGATTTTTATTAAGAGTTTGTTATACTATTAAATTTAAAAAAATGTAATTTTAATTTTAGATATAATTTTAAATATTCTCAGTATCATTTTTTTTATCCGTAATACATATATTTTGCGGTCTTACATATCGTTAAATCCGGCGTATAACGCGCACTTTTAACACAAAAAATGAGGTTGAAATTTAGAGGTGCACCGGGTATAAAAAATGATAGTTTCAAAAATAAAAAAAAAAGAGAGATGCATAAGAAAAATTAGACTTCTACATAAATCGGACCATTGTCTACTTGAAAGAAACGACATACCTAATGAAATTGAAGGATTCTGATTCTAAAAATATACTATTTTTCAAAATTCTGGGATAATACCTCGAATAAAAATGGCTCAAAAACATACCAGCATTGTACACGCACATTTCTCGTTCTTTTGTAAAAATGGGGGCGCGTTATACGGCGAATATACCTAAAAATTAAAAAATGCAGCTTGAAAGTATGGGTGAGCGCTATACGCCGGATTTTTCGGTAATTGAATTTATCTAACATAATTCGTAATTTTAATTACAATAATGTGCATAATTTATGTAATAATCGTTTCAGTTATCGGTGTGATTGATTATTTATTAAAATTAAACAACTCGAGGGCTATTGAAGACAGACCTGGTAATTTTAAACCTCGGTCAAAACGAGAACGACTCCCGATATGTCATCACTATCTTCAAACTTCCACATCACACAGTTCCAACGTTGACAGAAATAACGTTAGCTGTGAATTCATAACTATTATTACTTAGCTATCGCAGTAAGATTTTGCGATATTTGTGAGTACTTTTTAACAGTTAAAAGTGAACAGCCAGCTAGGGACGACTTAAGATTTTTTGAGGCCATGTGCCCCTACGTAAGAGTAGGTCCTGGGCCATTGGCGTGGCTAGTTCTAAGACGGATCTGTATCAAAAATTCCTCGAGGTCTCCTCTTAATATTTTACGATTTTTTGCTTACACATGTTGAGGCCCCGTATCATTGATACGGCTGTTACAGTGGTTGCTACACCCCTGCCCTGGACTTCTGTGTAAATGAGGGCCCACATATGACCCTTAAATTACAGTACGTAGCATACGTTGTCAAATACAGCACATAGCATACATTGCCAAATACAGTACATAGCATACATACAAACAATAACCCGAAGCAAGTAAATGTAAATAATTTACAATAGAGCACAAACTGGCTCAAAAATTCCTTGCCACCGACCACCGACCGCCACCTTTTGACTGAAGGAATAATGATTGTGCATGGTCGTAGGCCTAATCATATACATGGACGTTGGTTCTCACATGTAGCCAGTTGACATATCATCCGAAATTTCCAATTTTTTGGAGAATACAACCGGAAAAAACACACATTTAACAGTTGAAATTAATCTAATCATCATCTTGCTAAAGCTGAGTCGAGAACGAGATGAAGCCCCCATTGTAGTCAAGGCCCCAGGCCCTGGCCCAGTTGGCCCATGCCTTAAGACATCCCTGCCACCAGCCAGACAGGGAGTGAGCGAGTGAGTGGGTGAATGTCAACATCGTACTATTCAGCTACACGAGGGCTTTTGGCGACGGATCTCGTCATTTTTAATCATGGTCAAGAAACGAGGATGACACCTGAGCTGCCAAACCCTTTTCCTAACTTCCCCATCACACTAACGGTAGGACGTTTGAGCCTCGACATATTTAACGTGCATCGGCCTCCTCTACACTACCGACCTGCAGCGATACTACGTTCGAAATCATGACACACCAGCCCGTGAGTGAGTGAATATTAAGATCACACTGTTCAGCTACACAAGGGCTTTTGGCGACGGACCTCGTCATTTTGAACCATGGTCAAGTGACGAGGACGACACCTAAGAACTCTCTCTCCTAACTACCACACCAACGGGAGAACGATCGAGCTCTAGACAGATTTAACGTGCATCGCTCCCCTACACAGAGGGTCCTTAGGGGTGCTGGGCTCGAACTCGTGTCATGCCAGGCATGATCCGATACCTTGACCACTAGACTACCGTGACCATGCATCGCTCCCCTACACAGCGGGTCTTCAGTGGCACTAGGCTTGAACTCATGACACGGTGGCCACGAGTCCGTTACTTTGGCCACTAGGCTGGCTACCGCTGTCACAAGCAGCCAGACTATGTATACTATGTACTTGAACAAAAGCTGTATGGGAAAAAGTTTTGTCTCTGTAATTCTCTTTTTCCTACTCAATTTTTATGCACTGATTTCTCATAGACTTTTAAATAAATAAGTACATATAAAAAAAATGGAGACTTTGCTCTGTTTTACGAATATCTAAATGCGATTTTTTCACTTACATTGTGAAATATAGAATCCAGGGTATGTCCTTTCTGCCAGGAGAGTTCCATGTCATTTTCAAATTGACCCGGATTGGACGCCTGAAATCATAAATTAATTGATATCAAACGAGAGTAATACATCAAATTGCTTCGATTGTTTCGGCTTTAACTCTTGAATAAAAAAAAGACCCATAAGCACCAATATTTTTAAAGTAAAAAAAAAAAAAAGTCTTTTCCAGTTTGTACAGATATATCGGATACACTTTAATCCCATATTATGCAGACGTTTGGCAGGAAGTAAATTAGAAGTAAAGTACCCTCTTCGAACACACATGAAATATACATTTTAGAAGAAAAACACCATTTTTATAAGCAAATAATTACTTTAAACTTTAAGTTTCTTAAAAATGTTTCAATATTATAAAATTTCCCTACTACTTTTCAAAATTTTAATATTTTTGAACAATTTTTTCCCTTATTTTCTTAGACGTATTCTTCACAATTTCATGTATAGGATAGATGTTGCGAGTGGTGATTTTAGTTTTAAAATTTTTTTCATGTGTGACAGACTACAAAAACAGTAAAAAACAACATCGAACTGATTTTTTTAATAATTAACCATTTACATAAATCTTTGTGTGAATTTTTTTCTTAAACGTATTCTTCACAATTCTATGTATAGGATCCATATTGCGAGTGTGGTGCTTTTATTTTTAAAATTTTTTCTCATGCGTGACAGACTACAAAAACAGAAAAAACAACAACATGGAACTGATTTTTTTTTAAAGATTAACTATTCACATAAATCTTTATTCTTTTCTCAGATAAACATCAAAGATATACAAAACAACAAGAAAAAGACTCAACTGTATATTGAATATAAAAAAGCAATATAAATTTTTTTTTCTAAGACAATTCCTACTATGAATGGATGAATAGAAGTATTTTATTAATGATTAAAAATTTGAACAAGATATAAATAAATAAATAAATAGAGAAATTGTTAGCTAATTGTAGAAATTAAAAATAATTAATAGATTGCTAAATACTGTAACTACAAATACGAAATTTTGTACACATATTAAGAAAAACTGCACAATTTTTGATATTTTGGTCATTTTTAAGGCAATGTGTCCACTTTAATAAAAAAAAATAAGATTTAGTACTTTCAATTTTTTGGATGAAATGTTATTTTTGCTTGGTATAAAAACTCACCCTGACTATGATCTTCTCTGAAGAGTGTGCGATGATCGTGATAGGTGGCTCTCCCGAGACGTGTGCGCACAGACTGACCACCAAGAAGAAAAATCTTTGGTCGGGGTTAGGCTTGCCTTTCTTGCGCATATTGTTCGATGTGGTTTCACTGAAGTGAAGTCGACCCACCGTAGTCTTGGTCACTTGATCGGTCACTAACTCTAGCCTAAGATGAAAAGAAAGGCAGAGAAATTCGACAGGAATTAAAGAAACGTTGCAGAGATCTTCTTAATGAAATAGAGAAACACGTGTATTTGATGAATTACATAAAATGCATGTTCAATTATGATAATTGTGTAGAAATAATGTGCTTTTTAGTCAGCCAGCTGCCTGCTGTTCGTCTTTTGTTTCCAGGCTCCTCAGGTGAAAAGGCGCACATGAATTCTTTATTCAAAGCAGGTGATAGATGGCAGGTGACACAAGTATGTCTGTCCCTTCTTTTTTTCATTTAACATGTGGCAAGCTACACATATGTGGAAACTATGGTCTTCTATTGTGTTCTATGGGTCTGAGTGACATGACGATGTTTGTCCCATCTAGATGACTTTAAACATGTGGAGACAAAACGGTCATAGGCCACACGGCAATGGTAGTGTTTGTGACCAAGTTTAAGTGTGCCGTGGGCAAATCCATCTTTTATCCTAACAGGAATCGAAGAGAACTCTGATATTTTTAATTAATTTCGAGAAATTTTTCTTTGATATATTAAATTGGGTTCTGAGAAAGATTTCATAGCAAGGGTAGTTGTTTCTAATGCCACCCTATTGAACGTGTCAGATCGAATCCCACAAAATTCATTGGGTCAAGGAGCTAGTTTACGTCTATCGTTTTGGCCGAAGCTTTGAACACCATACAGATGCCTATACGTTTTGGCCCCGATTAACCTTAATTCTGCGGAAGAGTACCTGGGGAGGAAGCTGTGCAGGAGTCTCCCACCCGTCTTCTCCTACCACAAACCTCTCGAAAGTACTTCGACTGGCTGAATATTTAGAGTTTCCCTATGCCCCACAGGCACTAGATATTTACAAACATCCATGTCTTCTCCAGGATTCGAACCCAGGTCCTACGGCACACCAGTCAATGTCACTAACTACTATAGCGTCTGGATGGTGCAAGGGTAGTAAGATGAGCCCATTACTTGTGTTTTTTTTTCATTTCATGGGAGGATTACATTACAGTTGTGATGGATGTCCTCTCACATCCTTCAGTGTTCGGGAGTTAAAATGTAGATCAGCCGTAATCAAAACAAATTAAATTTTTATTAATCTTATAACAAGTCTCAATCCTATAGCAAGGCTAGGAAATGCACCTATAATTAAGTATTGGAACAAAAGCGAGGTAGACGAGATAATTGGAGATATAATTATAAATTGAATCACTTACTCTTGGAACGTCTTGTCAATACACGTTCCAAATAATCGAAAGTCCGTTCTAAGCTATTCGACCTCTAATCGATGCCACTCCATTTCAAATGTCTAATTGACCCAATCGTCAATTATCAATTTTAAATACTAAGCAATTAATCAACAAGTCACTCTCCAACTAGCTTTCTACTACTTTACGTTAATCACTAACTTCTAACATCTAACTCCTAACCTCTCTCTTCTTATCGAACCTAAAAGTTAATGCTTAAATATAAGCCTTGATTTACATAAACTGCATCTTCTTCTTCGGAAGAAAGTTTCCAATCGAACACTATTTAAAAGAAATAAATTTCCCAAGAGGATTAGTAAGAGGTTCATGAACAGACCAATTACACAGTATTTTAAATGAACTAAAATCTGTGTGCAAAAGTTGAAAGTATTATACATCATTATACTTAATAGAATTCAAAGTATAATGTTCTAATTTTTGAAAAAAAATATTCAATGTTTTCTTACGGCACTGGATGGAAGGGCCGCTTGCTTCTGTCTGATTGAGATTGTTCCACTTTGATCGTCTGCGTGGGAGATTCCATCTAGAAGGAAAAATAGAAATATGTTTCAATGAAGATTTTAAACTCAGTGGTATGTGTATTTTACGTTGCTTTTGTAAAAAGAGGTATAAGAGGATTAAAAGGAAATATAGAACAGCTTAAGATGAATTCTTCAACGAATTACGATTTCCAGAAATTAAGTAATTCTTCCTGAAACAAGTAAGGCACGTGGCAAAAAAAAAAAAAAACCGTTTTTATATAGCATTTCTATGAAATTATAGATATGTTGTGCAGAATAATAATTTCACCAAGCGTTTTTTTTTATTCTGTTTATTATGTAAACATTATTACAATTTATATTGCACATAATAGAATTCCTTAAGAAATTTTCAACCAACTTTTTTTACGTGGTTTTGAAATAAAAATGGTCCAAAATCTAACCATGGTTTGTTTTTACACGCTGATTTACGATTTAGATTAGTTAGAATGGGCTAAATTGATGTGACGTCATAGTCACATGATAAATGCAATCACGTGTTCCCAGATAATCAGTTCATGCGCTTCGCTGTTGCCAGTGTTTGCTTTTGTGGAAACTTTCTTTTAAAAAGTCCATATTTCTCAATAATAATAACGCGCAAAGGAAAATAAAAAGTGCTCGATTTAAAAGTACACGAGTAGTATATATATATATATATATTAATTTTTGAAAACTTTTTGAAGAATATTAATATTTGAACACCATTGTCCAATTATCAAATTTGGAAATGTATCTAAATTTTAGAAGTAGAACAACAAGTACAAAACAAATTGACATTAGACTTGAATTCAATGAAGAACACGTGACTGTTTTTATCATGTGACGTCATGAATTTAGCTTATTAGGATCGTTGATTGCTCCGTGAAAAGGATGAGGAAGAAATTCATCAATTAATTCTTAATTTAATTTTCGAGAAAACCTTAAACTTGGTACAAATCTGGGGGGGAGGGGGGATATTAAGTATTGAGATACGAACATGTAGGTAACAAATATGTAAAACAGCGCTTCTCAAACTGTGGGGCCCCCCTTCAGGGGGGGGGGTGAGCATATTGAAAAGTTGAAAATAAAAGATTATTTAAAAAAATATTAATTTACTGAAAGTAAACAAGCAAAATACATTCTGACCTAATATAAAATAAAATACACAGTTGCACTGATATAATACAATGTATTCCTACTATTAGCTCACACACTCTCTATATATTTATTTATCTTCGTGGAACTTTCAATCGTTAATAAAATACATTTTAAAGCGATTAATTCAGCTGAAATTTTATATACATGAGTATTTTGGATGACAATACAGTAATTTATTTATAATTAATAAAATTAATTGATTAAAACTAATTATTTAAAGAATTACAAATACACAGCCCCGTTGACATCATTTTTGGTGACTTAGCGACCCTTTTGGTGACTTGTGACAAAACATGAAAAGGTTTTTTTCTCACATTTTAAAGCACTCGTTTGAGCTGCAATTTTCTAAACACTATTTTTTGGGGTAAGAATACGATAATTTAATTATGATGAATTAAAATTAATTGACTGAAACTAATTATTTAAAGAATTACAGATACAGCCACGTTGGTTTCATTTTTAGCGACTTAAGATTTTTTTTGTCACGTTTTAAAGCATTCAGTTGAACTGAAATTTTATACACACGATTGTTTTGGATGACAATACGATACTTTAATGGTGATGAATAAAAATGAATTACCACTTAATGTTGTGATTTGTCCTATGCATATACATATTTATATTCTTTGTAACTATTGAATAAAAAGTAACTAAAATAAAATTTTTCTTTGTTGATCTAAGTAGGAATTGACTTAAGAAAATGTTTTTTTTTACATTACTTGTTTATAGTTACTTTAACAATACCAAAAATTTAGAACAACTTGAATAATTGTATTGAAGGAGAAGCGTCTGGAAAATGTTCTCACTTTGACTCCGTGGAAATTCAATGAGAACTTTTCGATGACTCTGGTCCCTTCAGGGGTCCTGACGTAGTGCGCCTCTGCTACAGGCTGCACATGCACCGTCACCTGGAAGTGGTTTTTCTTCTGGCACACGAACGATTCGTCCGCATTGCTGTAGTTGAAGCCCTTGTCCGCGTCCACACGGAAATTAGGAGAAGCACTGCGGAAAAGAAAACATTGGCAAATTCAGATTTTATTTAAGTCTTATGGTCTCATATTTTGAATATTTTAAGAAGAATAATTAAATGCATATTTAAACGGGAATTAAATAGTTATCAACGTCTTGTTCAATGTATTTTTCATCGAGGTAAGTGTTAAAAATAAATACACCACCTAAGGCAGGGGTGGCCAACCCGTGGCACGCGTGCTACAGTGTGGCACGATGGAGTTGTATCAATGGCACGCGAATATTTACTGAAAGCTTAAAAATTTTTTTAAAAGATAACTACCATTTTATACAATTTTATTGAAATGGGGTTGTTTCAGGCAAAAAACCTTCAAAATTTATATCAAGACTAGCGGTCCCGACAGACGTTGTCCCGTACGCACGTCTTAAATCCGAAAATTACAATTTTTTTTGAATAAGTTGTAACAACCTGGACCGTTTTGATGAAATTTTTTATAAAGGAAGTTATTACAATACCTGACATCATCAGATGTACAGTTACCATAATTCGACCTATCGATTGCGTGTGTATGTATTTACTCTGAACTAAGTTGAATATAGAAGCTATTCTGAATAGAAACTTAAACTTGTTTTGATTAAAGGGTAAAAAAGATAAAACTCGAGCTTTTTTTCATAACAGGTATATTTTTTTAATGCAGAAAAAATAAATTTATCGTAATGCCATTGAATGTACAATGTTTTTGGTTAATCCTTGAGGGGTATAAGCAAACAAATGCGATGGTTTTGTCAAACCTCGGACATGCAACATATAACTGGCCGTGTGAAAAGCAAGGGTTTTCTAAATCTAAGCCAGAAATTGTCATTGTTTGACCTTGTGACTTGTGTTAATGGTCATAGAAAATGCCAAGCGAATTGGAAATTGCAAACATTTGAATGAGTAGGCGAGTCTGAAAGAATCATTGGGATCTGTGGTGGAAATACAACTTCAATTTGAAGTTTGCCGCTCAAAATAGAGGCCTCAAGAATATTGCCCATGATTTTTTATGAACAATCACGCGCCCTTACATAATTTTGGCGCATTTTTAACTAATTGCGATATCGGACCGAATTGTGAATCTAAATCATTCTTGAATCCACTTGAACCCACACAGAAGAGTGTCATCCAAATCGGTGCAGCCGTTTAAGAGGAGTTCAGTCACATACACACGCATAGAAGAATTATATATATAAAGATAATTTGAAAAGATATTTATTAAAAACGCTAAAAAGCATGATTTGTCTGCATTTTTGTAACAATGGCCAGTTTGGCTGAAAATCGATTTTCGACCCCAACTTACGTCATTTTTATAACAATAAAGTTGTTACAACAATGCAGGTGAATATCAAGTTGAATGTTTTTAATGTTTTTAATTAATATGTTTTTAACTAATTGCGATATCGGACCGAATTGGGAATCTAAACCATTTTCGAATCCACTTGAACTCACTCAAAAAATTTCATCAAAATCGGTCCAGCCGCTTAGGAGGAGTTTAGTCACATATACACGCACAGAAGATTTTTTATATATAAAGATATGCTTGGGAATAAATTTTTTTCTGCAATGAACATAATAAAATAAATATCACTAAAAACTAGCTAATGTGCACCTATAATAACCTAATTTTGCTAGCATCTGTAAGAGCTAATCCTAATATACTTGGTCAAAAAAAGTTGTAATTCAAAAGCCACATTAAATAGATACTGAGCGTTTAAAACAATTATTTTGAATTAAATGATTCAAGTTATACTCATTTTTATTTTGTACATAACCTGACTGATTGAACTTGTAAAAAGGTTATCAACAATAAAACCTAAGTTTGTACTTTCGCCTTATTTATCATATAATTTTTAAATTTCGACTTCATAGATTTCCATTAAAAATATAATATTTCCAGAAAAATCGAATAATAAGCTTATAAGTAGCATTTTTTCAATTTTCCGTATTTGTTTGTTGGAAAAGTTGAAAGTGTCCCCGCATAACTATTTTTTTATCAAAGAGTGGCACTCTTCCCAAAAGGTTGGCCACCCCTGATCAAAGGTATCATTTCTTACGTATGTTTGTGTTTAAAACGGATTTTTAACTACTGTTTTTTTCGTCAGGAGAGAGTGTATTATCAATTTATCAGCAAAACTTAGTAATCAAGTATCTGAGGGTCAATCGCAGCCCCATCCTTTAGTTATTAATTGTATTTGTGTGTTGTATCTGAGCTTCAATTGATCATGACAACCCTTTTGTCTGTAACTCTTAACTTTGGTTTAACTTGGGACTTGGGAATATATATGGCTTGTCTTGCAGACCTACTGATTAATTATGACAGGGTTTGGTTTTCGAAAAGGGGGAAAACATGGCTCAAAAAAGTTATTGCTGGGTAATTTGTAAGAGTTATATTTGATAAAAAAAATACCTATTTCACAAATTAAAAAAAAAAAAAACTCGTTTACGGAATGGAATTTTCTTAATCAATTCTTAGAAATTTACTTTCTAATTGTTTTTGCCAATTCAAATATAAAACATCGGGGACAATTTATTCACAGTAATAAAAATAAGACTTAAGTAAATATGAATTAAAATCACTCATTTTTAAAAATAAGTAAGGGTTCTTAGAAAAGCAAAGAAAATTTACATTTCTTTCATGTCTTTATCTAATAGTTGAGCCCATGTATTCGGTTGAAATGACTGAAATCGAATGCATTGAAAACTGGAATCCACAAACAAGGCATTCGCTTCGGCCGCGCTTAGTTCGAAGTTATAATCGTCGTCACTAGATGGCAGCACGGTCGTTGTAGGATCTGGTGATTGTATACCTGCAAAAGAGGGGGAAATTCATTTTTATATAAATGCTTTTTTGTTGTTGTAATTGCAGACATATATAAATAGTTTTATAGTTCCGTAATTTCGAATAAAATAGAAATAATATAAAAAATTCGCAAGTCTAAAATATTAAATTTTTCTAATTAGTTATATTTAACAGTTATTAGAAAAATTGCATGTTATTTAGCGTTTACAAGTACATAGTTGAATATGATTACATAATAAGAGATCTAAATAGAATAGCCCCTTTTTTGGTACTGCAAAAATACTTTAAAATTAAATACTAATAATGAATATGTAAAAACCTTTCTTGTCATTAGGCATCATAATTTAGGAAATTTTGCAATTTACTAAGTAATTACTCCTTTTTTGTACATCATTTCTCTCTATATTAACTTTGCTGATCTAATTTCATTAATAAATACAATAAGCTGAAATTAAAAAGAGTCTGCAACATTTGTAATAGAACTAAACGGGCATCTGATTCAAAGAGGATTTTAAAACATCAGTTAGAGAAAGCATTTTAATTTTGTTTGGAATTCAGAAATTATAAACAAAAGATCAAAAATGCACTGAGTATGTTAATTTAAGTCAACGTATGTACAGAATAAAAGCAATGAAAAAAATAATTTCTGGTCGCATATACTTACTGGGTTCAATCTTAACTTGAACACCATTTCCATTTTGGTGTGTTCTAGGTATTTTGGGTGATTCTGGTAATTTTCTCTTTTTACTGTTTGTCGTTGAAGATACAGGATTTGTCATGTTTTCATATAAGAATTCTTCACTCCTGGTTTAAAAAAGGAACCAAATTATTTTATTAAATCTTAAACTTATCTTTTTTTTGTTGTTTATTAATCATGTTATTTTTAAGAGTTTTCGCTCACTGTTACGATTCTGATAACAAAGAAAAAGAATCATTTAGTATATAGGTTCTCAACGTAGGCGATAACGCCCCCTTGCGGGCGTTCGAGGCTTTCAGGGGGCCAGTAAAAGACCCAGAGTAAGCTTAGGGGAGGGGGGTCACAGATGGTATGGAGGGACATGGGTAGATTAACCAAATATAGTCTAAGACTAAAAAAAGCGCTGATTATGTACCAACAAAAATAAACTTTAATACTGATTACCTTATTTTGATTGTGTATGCATTTAAAATTTTCGATTCTCGTGGCAATAGCTATTTCAGATTTACAAGTAAAAAAAAAAAGTCAAAGCTCTAGAAACAAAAACTAAATTACAAAAATATATTCTATTAAATAATAGAATATTTTTAAAAATTTAACGCTCGTTTTCACCAT
>BMAV01015954.1:0-23779 GCA_019973955.1 Trichonephila inaurata madagascariensis
AGGAAAGGGGAAGGCAAGATGCTGCTCAAAACTTATGTTGTATTGAGTTTAGTTAGGACTACAACGGACTTTGATAAATATGAGAACCAGCAGAAATTAAAATTTAGAAAAATTGTTAAAAATTTCTGCTCGTTTGTGGGGAAAAATGGATGAGCTGCCGTAGAAATCAAAAGTTTTTTTTTTTTTTCAAATCGAATGATGCGTGGTTGTCGGGGAGAGTAAGATTTATTCCATCCAAATACATTCCAGGTCGACCCTCAAAATCATTCGGGAATGCAAAGCCACGGTAAAGCGTGAAAGAGTACGTCCTCTTCTTGCTTCAGCAAGCAAGCAAGAACTAGCATTTGCAACAAGATTGTTAATGCAAGCAGCTGGAGAAAGAGATGCCGCCCTAACTGTGAAACAAGTGACTACTTGCTCACCTAGACGGGCTACTCGCCTGAAGAAAAGCTTAGCCCGACAGTCGGAATTGGCAAAAAATCCCCTGACCAAGCCTTGGCTCTTTATGTCGACACTAAAATGTCAAAAAGCCAATATAATAGAATAAAAGGAAATAGAGAAAAGAATTCCAGGCTGATATTTACCCCAAGTATAATAAGCTTAGAGAGTCTAAAATTAACTACTTTCCTGGTATCGTCACTGATGAAATATCAGCAGAGGTTCCACTGCAAGCGCTTGTTGACCACACCTTATGCAGATTAGCCTAAGCTCAGGAAGATGTTTTAAAACAAATTGATACCCAAAATAGCATTATATCACTGAAGGCGTGGGACTGCCGGACAAAGCCAGTATAAACAGTTTATTTCGAATGAAGATTGCAATGATGCATTCTTGTTCTCAATATGCATGGTTCCTCTCCGTTTAACAGCCACCACAGAAAACAATCAGGAAATACTAATTTTCCAAAACCCATCAGACTCATCAACAAGTTACTGCCGGCCAATTAAACTCCTTTTCAGACAAGAAGGGGAAGCATTTGTTAAGTTGGAAATTGAAAAAATCAAAAACCTAATCCCCCTTCTCCAACCCAGCACAGTGACTCTAGATGACAATGTCTACAGCTGCAGTTCAGTTTTGTCCATTGACGATGATAGATGGAAAAATTTGTAGCTGATTGTCACATTCCTCTTTCCAAACTGTCATTTGTGCCAAGCAAAGCCTAGTTCCATGAATGACCTGGAAGCTATGAAAACTAGGCAAATATTTGCGAAGAATGTGAAACTGGGAATATCCAGCTTGCACGCTTGAATCAAATGTTTTGAATGCCTTCTGCATATATCTTACAGGTTGAGTATCAAAAAATGGTCCGTGAGGAGGGTGGATAGACCTGTAGTAGATGCACACAAAAAGGAAGTGCAGGAAAAATTTCGGCGCCAAATGGGACTTTTGGTGGACGCTCCAAAACCTGGTTTGGGGACCACAAATAATGGCTATACTGCAAGAGCCTTCTTCCGCAACCCATTAATCGCCTCATCAATCACAGGGATTGATGAAATGCTAATTAGAAAACTTCATGTAGTGCTGACCACCACAGCTTGTGGGCATGAAATTGACGCACAGAAGTTCAAAGAATTCTGCCTGGCCGCAACTGAAGTTTATGTAGCTCTGTATCTTTGGTACAACATGCCTCAGAGCCTCCATAAAGTGCTGATACATGGAGGTCTTCTCGTCCATGATTCCATCTTACCCATAGGACAAATGTCGGAAGAGGCGATAGAGGCCCGGAACAAAGACTCGAAATATTTATACGAGCATCACTCTCATAAATTCAATCGTAAACAAAGCATCGAGGACATGATACAAATGCTTTTAGTTTCATCAGATCCCTACATTACACAAGCTTAAGAAAAATTAAAAGAAAGAAAAAAAAATCTTTGCCAAATAAAGTCATTGGTATGCTAAAGGCACCTCAAGTGTCCTTTTCTCAACACGAGTATAGCGAACACAATGCTAGTGACTCGGAATAATGCAGTTCCTTGTTCTACTGTTTACTAGTGTGATTTGGCACTCTAAAAATGACCTAAGTATCGTTTTTTTTATTTAACTATATTATCTTTACTTTAATTAAGTTATATTATTTCCTTTCAATTGATATATTACTTTCGTATACCTGGAAATTAGAAGTTGAAAAATGTAAGCAAACAAATTAGGGAATCCAACACCCACCCCTCCCACCCCTTTTTTTAGATTTAAAAAAAACCTTTGTGATAAAAAAAAAATTTCATTTTAAAAAGTGAAATAATAACTAAAAAAAGGTGTTACAAATAAAGCAGAATATTTCCTATGTATTACATTCATGTAATTCTTTTTAAAATGTGTGCATGTGTAAAATTTTTAATTAAGGCATTTTGTATTAATAATTTTATTATTTCAGTCCTTATTCATTATTTGTTTTTCATAAAAATATAAAATTTCGACATTATAAGAAGCAAAAAACTTTTGAAAGTGCTATTGTGGCAGGAAAAATATTTTCTTAAGATTTTTCTGTAGTTTTCTTATGCAATAAATATTCTTCAAAAAGAGATCATTTATGAAATTTTGAAATGATTTATAAAATTTTGAAATGGTTCAAATATAATATGAAAAAGCGTATTATTTTTAAGAAACACACATAAGTAATATTTAGTGTGATATTTTACTTTTATTTAAGCTTATAATAATTATTTTTTCAGAATTATAAACTTTAAAATGGTTTTTTCAGTTTTTGTTTTTTCGCATTCAAAATACTCTTCCACAATTATTTACCAATCATTTCCACTTTTTTTTCTTGTGTCTTATATGTTATGTATGTAACAAAATTAGGAACCCATTTTACTGTAAATTGAATACTTCTTTTTTAAAAAAATTGAAATATGTGAAATATTAGGCTTTTGGCTGAATTTCAGCATATATAAATATATATATTTCTAAGCATTTTATTATTTTTTTTCTCCAAACTAATTAAGGTATTGTAAAATCGATCCCTAAAGGTGTTTAAAACATCCTCAGAAATATTACAAAAATTTCACGTCATAAAATTAATTAACACAAAAAGAGTAGAATTTAAAAAATTTCCAAATTTTTTAAAAGAAATTAAATTTGTAAAATTGTGTGAATAATATGCGCCAAATTTTATCTCGTATCGTTTTCTTAAATAAACATTATATGAAATGCTAAAATGTAATTTTTAAATACATAAATAAAAAAAATGCTCAAAGGGTGCCGAGTCCTTTTAAACACTACCTATTATCCTTTATTGTATATGTACAATGTTATGTTTGATTGTATTTGTTTAATCTTTAACAATTATTAAATTTAACTTTTTTAACTTGCCACACTATTTGTTATATATATTCTCCCACGTGTAAATTACTGCTTTTGTTAATATTCTTAGATCCTTGTTCAAAAACTAGTTCCATTTAGTAATCATTTATTCTTGATCAAATTCAAACTTGACATAAATTAGTTAAGACCCTATTAACCTTATTTGCTAGTAAAAACACAGAAAAGAATACCCAATTTACATGAATTACTATGATTTTGGATCATTATGAAGACTTTAAAGCCATAAAATAATTTCTGAGCGGTAGATTGGGAAAACTGCCCACTGGGCATCGCACTGTTTAACTACACAAGGGCTTTTGGCGACGGACTACGTAATTTTAAACCATGGTCAAGTGACGTGGCCGACACCTGAGCTGCCCCCTCCCTCTCTTAACTAACACACCACACCAAAGGGAGGACGTTTCAGCTCTCGACAGATTTAACGTGCATCGCTGTCCTACACGGCCTCGTGTAACGGAAAGTATGTGTAAGTCAGTTCTTCTACAAAGAGGTGACGGGTCTATCCGCGCGCGTGTTCTCTTAAAGTACTAATCCTCTTGGGAAATATTGGGTCTTTAAAAATTATTATATTATATAAAGCTTTCTTCCGAAGAACAAGTGACCATGTAAATTAAGACTTGTATATAAAGTTAAAACTTTCGGGTTAGAAAAGAGAGATAGGGTAGACTGCTAACGGGAGCAGTGATTACTTAAACTTGAAGTGAGGAGTAGATATTTATAGTCACTGATAATTTTAATATCTAAGTTGACGATCTGTCGCTTAAGAATTAAGCTAGATTAGGTACCTAGGAGGTAAAAGCCATTGAATAGACGTAAGTGCTCTAATTATTTAAAGTCTTTTTATAGCTCGCGTACCTCGTTAATTGCTCTCCATACTTGATAATTGGGTGCATCTCTTAACTTTGGTTAATTTAATTTGTGTTGTTGTTGGTACTTTGAATAAATTGAGTTATTTTAAATATGCCTAGTTTTCCTTTCGTTTCTCCCATACCTTTAGACGCGTCGGGCAGACCTTTACAAAGACTACCTAATAATTAACTGTAAAATAACTTTTCTGACTTTCTGAGAAGACTAAATGAACTCGTAATTTTCGGGGGGTATAAACGTGTCATTCAGGCGGAACCTTTTTTCTTAGTCTTAAATTTCTCAGAATACAATACTCCATTATTCTTGAGAATATAAGCAGCGTTCCGTATAGCAATTCATAAAATAAATAAAAAAAAAAAAAAAAAGAAAAACCTATTGTATGGAAAAGAAGAAAAAATTGTTTTTTTTTAATGTGAACATTATTACTATCACTGAAAAAAGAGGATTTTACAGTAATTTATCACTGTCAAAGATCGGTTGAACTCAGTAAGCGAACTTGGTTCGCTCCCATCTTTTTCTCACACGCGGTTAAAATTTAAAACAAACACTACAAGAGTTCAGACATCAAGAAAAGAAAAAGGCATTGCTTACAAAAATCATTCAAGCGTAAACCTGTAATTTTGGTTGGATTCATCGGGATGTTTTCTGCTTAATGTGAATTTATGTGCCGACCGTAAGTGTATACACTTAAATTATTCCCGATTAATTGATTAAAATTATTCCCGAGTGAAAGGTCAGAGATCATGGCAAGTCAGTAGTGGCGCACACAAGGGGGGGTCCTGGGGTCCGGAACCCCCAAAGCCCTTGATTTTTTTCCGATTGATTACAATTTTAAGTATATAGTACTAAAAATTTAATTAAGTATTTGCTATTAATGATTAATTTTATTAATTAATGCTAATTATTTATTCAATAATTAGTTTTTTATTGTGTTTTGTTCCCGAAAATCGACAAAATCAAAAGGAGCATGATACAAGAATAGTGAACTTTCAACCCCGGATCCCCTTCCTTGAAAAATTCCTGTGTGCGCTACTGCAAGTCAGGTAATTCTTTCTTTGCCACCTGTGGGTTTTGCGACTGTTTTCATACTGAGAAACGCGTTGTCTGTTTCGATCCATTGTCTATTTTAACTTTTGATTTTTAAAAAGTTTTTTTGAGAATCTCAAATAAAAATGCTCGTGAGAACGTCAGGTTTTTGGATTCACTTTTTAGTCGAGGGAAACTAATTTTCCCAGCCCGAAGAAATTATTGTGCTTCTAGAATTGGCTTTGTTCGATTTATGTATGAATCGATTAGAGCGGGGAGTGATAGATTGGTGTAAGGTTGCTTCTAAGTAACGTTCACATGAAAGTTAGAACAAAATAGATTTTAAAACGTACAGTGAAATGCGTTTGACGCGAAAATGCTTAAGACGAAATAATGCAACGGTCCCGACAAACTCCTACGTATTTCCACGCATTTTTTTCTATTAACACGAAACGAAAATTGCTTACAGGAAAAGATTTCCCTTCTGGGATTGAACAAAATAAGGAAAATACTGGCCGGCTTGGACTGTCCTATTGTATTATTGGAAGAATTAAATGCAGTAGATGATATTGTATGTACAGCCCCACTTATGGCAGACAAAGACATTTTTTAGTTCGTTCATAGTTCAAAAAATATCTTTGATGCAGATTCCGACGAAGCAAATGAATAATGCAGCTCCTGTTCCCATAACATCCAAAATGAGGAACGTCATGAAAAGTATGCGCAGATGCACATTCCAGTGATGAAATGAACAACAAAATGTACAATATCGAACAACTTGTTGACAATCTGATGCTAAAGAAAACAATACAAAAAAAATTAAGATTATTTTTTCAAAAACTCAAATAATGTTTTGTTTTAAAAAAGTGATAAATATAGGCATGTATGCATATCTACTTAAATAAAATAAACTTTAATAAACTTAATATTGTTGATACATTGTTTTTTTTTTGGAAGTAACACGAAATTCTTTCAACATGAAAAAATATTTCAGTCCCACCACAGTTTCGTGTTAAGCGATTTTCACTGTACATGAAAGATATTTAAAAAATTTATAGTAGTTACCTAACATAACTATATTGTAGTAGTTATATAGCTAACTGAATGAAAGTTTTTAATTATAGTTACTTTAAAAGCTTGTAAGTATTTATGCTGTAATAGTTTTTCTATGCTTCTTTTGAAAGCGTTTTGAAGCGACATCTGATTTCTTGGTCTACATTATTTTTTCTAATTCACTTATAGATAAGTTTCTATCCCTGGTAGTTTTCCACTTCTAAGAATTTTTTCTTAAAACTAAGCTTATAGGAATTTTGTTTATCTATTATATTTTGAGACTTAAATTACTTAGTTTACACTATACTTAATTGTGTGATATGGCCCCCCTTTGGTGACCATATCTTTGATTTTCAGCGTGAGCAAGAGGTGTGGGATTCTCAAAATGAACAGACATTTTAAATTCTAAATATGACTTTATTAAGAATATAACTTAAACGTCTAACAATTTAGATAAATTTATATAAGTGAGAATCTATAATGAACCAAACACACAGCGATAGTTAAACCGAACCGCGTAATTTAGACCACTTTATCTAAATAATTATATTATCCGCCTACTCTCACTTCTGATAATATTACAAGTCCTAATATCAAATAATCAGTCCTACCTTAATCCAAACTAAGATTCAATCACTGTACGGAAACGTCTGGGCGCGCGTGCAATTATCCCCTTTGCAATGGCGGGGTATCGGGTAACTTTACGATAAGTTCTATTCACACTCGTATTTTTTCCCAAACAAACTTTCCCCAAATTGCCATTCTGCTTACTGAAACTTCTGTTCTTTTAAAACATCTTATTTGCATTTCTCACTCGCATTTCCTTCTTGGATTTTGGTTGGAAAAGTTGCCTTAATCTTGGCCGTAAAAAGAACTCAGATGTTATGTTAAAAAAAGAGTGTCCGTCACAACCCCCTCCAAAACAAAACGTGATTTACTCGAGGGTCTTAATGGCCCTTAAAAAATTACGTGCTAAATTTTATTTCTTAATCTCCCCCTTTTCCAAGTTTTTTTTAAATTTTTAACCTTGAATCCTCATTTTAACTATTAATTTTCAATACTCAGCAAACTTTAATTTTCATTATTCATCTTAAATTTAATTTTTATTATTCCTCCTTAATTTAAACTCTTGACAGTCCAAAAAAATTTTACCCAAATTAATTAACCAACATTAACAGTTATGCATTTTAATCTAGTAGATTCTCACTTTTACAACAAATATGGGTATGCCCATCCCGGGGTAAGGCCGGGAAAAAACCCCTCTAAGACTTAGATTGGAAAACGAGGTCCCCACATACCTCTTAACTTTAAATCTCTTAAATGCTATTTAAAAATATTTATCTTCCTTCTTTTTCATGTATCATCCATCTTGTCGGTTTTCAATGAAACATTTGCTTCTTTTTTTTCTTTTCCCCTAACATTTTTTATATCCATCCTGTCATTTTCAATGGGGAAAAAAACTCTTCCCATCCCAAAATTTGGGGGCAGTCACCCCGAAATAAAAAAATCTTTAGTTACTTGGGAAAATCTATATTCAAATACCAGTATATTTCACTTTTTTACATTATATATCACTTTTTTAAAATTTCAACAAATGTTTATATATATATCCCTCTGGTTCTCTCAAAAAAAAATTTTCCCCTCGGTGCCACCGTTAATATTGTTTGCATCCTATTCCCGCTTTCTGATCAGATGTACATTAATTAAAAATATGCCATTAATCTTTGCCGTCAAAATCCCCAAGGTTTTGTTAAAGAAAAAACCCTGGCCCGTCACAAGCAAAATATGAATTTACAGCGTGGACAATTTTGTTGTAACTCTAGTTCAGCGGCGCTGCGGGCGCTTGTTTTCATGTATATAGTATTCCTGGTTCACCTTGTTTGTGTTGTAAATAAACGTTTTCCATCATCCGACTGGTGGTATCATTGTAGTCGCCTCAACTCCTGATAGGTAAGAGTGAATTTATTCCATTTTTATTGAATGAAAATCGAATTGAAATTTTGAAAAACGATAACGAACGAATTACGAATTTGAACATTATTTTGGTGCCTGAAACTCGGGACCAGCCTTTAGATAAAAAAATTTGCGAACTGAATCGAGTGCAGTTGAAATCTTGCGAACAGTATTTTGAATTTGAAAATTTAATTTATACGAAATGGATATCGAAATTCTAAAAAAAATTCGAACACCTGTCAGAAAGGCGGCAACACAATTATCGAACTCAATTAAAATTGAAATTGAGAAGGAAAATGCATCAAGTGATTTAATAGAACTCTTAGCAAAATTAATTGATAAAGAAAAACAACTTGAGAATTTTGACAAAGATATCACGATTCTTACTAATATGGACGACCTAGAAAAGGAAATAGAAAAACAGTAGGAGGATCGAGATTCAATAATCACTTGTAAAGTGCGAGCCAATAAAATATTAAACAAAAGAGAAACTCTCTGAGTCGAGAAACACACCCAATGCAAGAATCCTAGAAGCGAACAACAACTTTCAAGTTTATAAAATTCCCTCAACTGCAAATCCCACAATTTGACGGAAATATTTTAAAATTTAGCGATTTCTTTGCCCAATTCGAAGCAGCAATTCACAATAACTCAAATTTAAGTGACGTTGAGAAATTCAATTATATATATATTTAAAAGTCTTATTTCTTTAACTCATGAAGAAGCTGACATAGCAATTAGAGGTTTAACTTTAAGTGCAAATAACTATACAATCGCATTAAACATAATTAAAGAGCAATTTGGCAGAAAAGATTTAATTATCGATTCACGTAAGTCCAAATTATTGCATTTAAGTCCTGTGAGAAAATCAGATATTTTGAGTTTGCGAAAACTATATTCAGAATGTGAAATCCATATTCGCGGGTTACAGAATAATGGGGTAAACCCGGACACTTATAGTTCCTTATTGTATCCAATAATTTTAAAATCTATTCTCGAGATTTATCATCAGAGTTTACCCGAAAATCATATGGTCAAACGGAGAACATGATTTCTGATTTATTAGACTTCTTAAAAATAGAAATTCAATGTCGCGAAAAAAATGAGCATTTAACTAAAGAATTTAATTCTTATGAATCCAATCCCCGAAAGGAAACTAGAAATTATTATAACGAAAAACAGAATTATAAACACTGTAAGTTTAATAAATATATCGCAGATCCAACGTATGGAAAAAATAAAAATAGTTATGATGTCCCGACGACCTCCGCGTTTGTTGTCAATGTAAATAAGTGTGTATTTTGCTTAGGAACTGATAATAAAAATGACCATAGTTCCAATTCGTGTCCGAAATCAATCGAGGAAAGGAAATTATCTCTTAGAAAAAACGGCATTTGTTATTGGTGTCTCGGGCGAGGCCATATATTTCGCGCTTGTATGAAATCTAAGGTTTGCGTTAATTGCAAGGGTCGTCACTCCGAGCTGATATGCGATACTTCTTTCATCCCCACCAACATCCCCGCTGACCCAGGGTTCTCCTCTCAGAACGCAGGTGTTCGTGGTCCCTCTCCGCAATGTGACCCCCCACGAAAACTATTTCCTGCTGTAATGTGAATACCACTCACAACGAAGTACTTCTCGAAACGTGTAGGCCTTTGTTGGTGAACGAATCGGAGAAAAAGAAATAAATCTCTTGTTAGATAACGCTTCGCAGAGATGTTTTTTAAAAAAAAACAGTAGAGCCTCTGAAATGAAACTCCCCGTGAAACGCGAAGAAAATTTATTGGTTTACACATTCGGTTCGAGAACACCCATTCAAAAAAGGTACGAAGTTGTTGAAATTACCCTCTGTAACCTTAATGACCCTACCCTGTAAACATGATCACTATTGAAGCTCTTTTGACGGATGTCATTTCGGGAACTCCGTTCAGGATGTCGGCGAATAAATTAAAGAAATCGCTTAGCTGTAAAAATATCCACATGTCTAACATAAGAGAATCGAATGGAGATGAGATTTCATTGTTAATATAGGGACGCAATATTTTTGGCAAATTCATTCGGGTAAAAAGAAAAAATTAACAAAAACTTTGTTTCCGATAGATACAATTTTCGGGACAATAATTCAGGGTAGAATATCGCCCATGGATGTACATTATAAAGAAACGTTTCGGTATTTAAAATAGAATGTTGTTCTAATTAAATGAAAAATTTAACTCAATTTTGGAAATTAGAATCGATGGGAATTCTAGATACAGGAAAAGAGTATGTCAGATAACGATAACGACTATATTTCGAGTTTTGAGTATCAATTTAAAAATTTAATAACGGAATGTATGAGACAAAATTATTTTTAAAGATAAACCAAGCGATTTGAAAAATACTCAAGTAATAGCGAAGCGCAGATTCGATAATTTAAATCTAAAAATGAAAGACAATATTTGGCTTTATAATGAATATATAAATATTGTTAAAGATCAAATTAAAGAAAATATTGTTGAGGAATGTTCATCACATTTCGAAAATAATTCTTATTATATGCCTCATTCACACAGCTGTGGTTCGAAAAGATAAAGAAACGACGAAAGTTCGAATGGTTTTTGATGCATCTTCGAAAGGTAGACTGTAAATCTGAATGAGTACCTTTATGCGGGTCCACCTTTGAATCTCCGAATAACAGATGTAATTTTGCGATTTCGCGAATATGAACACACACACACATGCGTTTTGTAGTAATATTCAAGGGGCATTTTTAACGATTGGAATAGCCGAGGAAGATCGCGACTATAAGATTTTTTTGGTTTCCGAATGATGGAGATGCTAAATCTTACAAAATAATGAGAATGAATCGTGTACCGCGTTTGGGGTGACCTTGAGTCCTTTTGTACTTGCTGCGACGATTAAATTCCATATACGAAAATATAAGGAAGATTATATAGAGAAACTTTGAAATGCTGAATACTTCCTTATATATTGACGACCTATTCGCAGGTTCATCCGAATCCGTTAATAAAGTTTTCGATCTCTCAAAAAACGCGATAGAAATTCTTAAAGATGCTAATATGAATGTAAGAAAATTTAAAACTAATTCGAAGGAATTAAGAAAATTATGGAATGAAACGGTATAGGTGATGTTGGTGACCGGGTGAGTTGCTCTTTAAAAGTTTTAGAATTATTTCAGAATTTAAATAATGATACATTTAAATTAGATGCACAACCATTGCTTGAGTTAATTGCAAAAATTTAAAAGAATTCGAAACGCCGTGTTCTAAAAACAGCAGCAAAAAATATTTGATCCGATAGGTTTTATTTCCCCATTTGTGTTAATAATAAAATGCTCAATGCAAGAAATTAGAATGATGGTCTCGGCTGATGAACACTGTCTACCGAGTTAAAAGAACAAATGGGAGACTTGGTGTTTCAAGTTTGTCTTCTAAACGACTCTCTTAACATTGGAAAGAAATATTTTCCAGTATCCTTTAGATAAGGGTAAGGATTTGCAATTACACATATTTTGTGATGCAAGTCCCAGAGCATTTGGGACAGTGGCATATTTTCGTTGTCACTGCGAATGACGATATTTACACGAGATTTTATAAATCAAGCAAAGTCGAGTTTTCTCCTCTCTCAAAAGTTAACCCTGCCGCGATTGGAACTTTTGGGGAGCAGTTTTAACCTCGAGAATTTTTGAAATATTTAACATCAAAATTTAAATTCTATTTCCTCGGAAATTTTTCCTTTGGAGTGATTCTTCTATTGCTCTCCATTGATTAAGGGAAAAGCTTCCAAATTACAAGCAATTTGTTTCGAATAGGGTAATAGGAAATCCAATCAAATTCGATCCGTCTCATTGGCATCATTGCTGTGGAGAGAAAATCCAGCTGATTATGTTTCTCGTGGAGCGAATCTCGAAACAATTCTTAACAGCCAATTTTGGTTGCATGGTCCTCAGTGGCTTCGCACGACGGAAAACAACTGTCCGAAAAACTTGAATTGTGACTTTTCTTCAACCGACCCATATAAATCCGAAGAACAAGTGTTTACATTCGCTTGTGAATTAAACACAGCCTCAGTAATTAATTTAAGCAAATTTAGCAGCCTGCAGAAATTATTGCGAGTTACTAGTTGGGTGCTTCGTTTTGTGCATAACATTCGCAATAGATTCAATAAACGATCTGACGAATTAACAGAAGAAATCGATGGTGCCGAAAAATTTTGGATTCAATTAGTACAGAGAGATGCTTTCGCCGAAGAAGTTAATTGTTTACGTGCAAGCAAACTAATACTCAAAACTTCAAAAATTTTAGAGTTAAATCCTTTCTCTCTCTCTCTCTCCTTGATACAGATGAACTGATACGTGTCGGTGGAAGACTGCAAAAATCTAAATTTTCTTATTTACAAAAACACCCTATCATTTTATCAATAAAAATTACTGTAAATTTTTAATATTTAGTGCGAGATTCTCACGAAAAGGTTTTTCACGGTGGTATTAGTGAAACTCGTCAGAAATTATATACAGAGCGATTCTGGCTCATTAAGGAGACAGACTGTGAAAAACATCTTAAAATGTGTGCTATGCGAAAGATTTAGTTCGACTCTTCTTCAGGTGTTCAAGTCACTGCCTTTACCAGCTCTCTTCGTGTAGAGCACTCAGCGCCATTTTCTGTAGTTAACAGATTTGGAGGCCCCTCACACAAAAGACGAGAATAAACACCATTGTTTTATTTACGTGTGCTGTTACGAGAGCTCTTCACTTAGAGCTAGTGAACAACCTTACAACTGAAACGTTTCTATTAGCCCTTCGACGTTTTATTAGTCGTCGTGGACTGTGTTCAAAATCCTGACTGACAACGCAAAGAACTTTAAAAGATCCGAAATTGAATTGAAAACTTGAGGAAAGTTATCAGCGATCCTACAGTGAAAAGCGTTCTACGCTTCCTCCATAAAATCTACTGGCAGTTTATCATCGAACGAGCACCCTGGTGGGGTGGCGTTTTTACTAAAGACTCATTCGAACAGTAAAGCTTGCTTACGAAAGACTGTGTGGAAGAACAACTTTATTTCGCGATGAGTTGAGACTCTTTTTTATCGAAATTGAAGTTGAGTGCTCAACTCTCTCGCCCTCTACATATATTTTAGTGAATTTAATGAAATCTGGAGTTCTTTACTCCATCCTTCATATGATTTTAGGACGTAGAGTGAATAGTCTACCACCTGTGCCAGTGTAACGTCGTCAGTCATTCGTACACAAGAAAATTTGTTACGTTTTCAAATCCTTTAATATATTTAAATAGAATTTATTAGCTCAAACATATTCATTAACAGGCCAAGGCCGGGCGGACAGTCTTTATCACTCGAGGTCAGTCCATAGCTTCTTCCCGGGCTCCAGTTTACCCATGGCTCTATCTCTCCAAGTCCCTCTCTCTCCGTCCAAGTCGCTTCAGGTTTCTCTTCTCGTCCGTTTCCTCCTCCAAGTCTTTCTCCAAAATTCACCCCTTTTAAATACCAGGGCGAGTCCACCACACGCCCTTTCGTTTCTTTCCCATTGGCAGGTCAAAAAAGAAAAAAAGGTCTGTCTCTCGTCTTCTCCTCATTGGCAGGTCAAAGAAAAGGTCTGCCCTCGTCCCTCGGCCACCTGCGTCTCATTTCGCGGAAAACACGAACACATTTTCCCATCCGTCTGGAACTAAGGGCGCCATAACTCACATCTATTCATCTCACACCTGGGCTTCACAACCCCACTCTCAATGCCTCGACTTCTATTCAAACTTTCATAAAGGAATGCCTATTGACATCTGCATTCCTTAGCCATTGTATATTCCAGACCAGATGTCTGCGCTTGTCCGAGGCCAGTCAACACGACCCCATGGGCCATTCGGCACCTGTCATCCAACATCTGTTTGGTGATGGATGGATAGGGTGATTTAAGATGGATTGACGGGGTGGGGTTCTACATCAATTGAAGACGTCACAACCATTCTTCCCGAAAAAGGTCCACATTTCACTGACCGTTCTTGCCTCAGGCTAGTTCAGTTCTTAATATTTCACACCGAAAGGTTGTCTTATCAACGAGACTGACCAGGACAGCAATCCAAGTAATAAATACAATCAAAAGTAAAATAAATAAATAAATCCAAAATTTATAAAACATTCACTTTACAACTAAAAACTTCTTAAATCCCAAATCTTGATTCTTTTCCTTTCTGTAAGTTACATCACACCTTAAATTTTCAGGGTTTTAAAGAAGTTAAATTAAATCATCATATTTCACTAATTCTAATACATCAAATCGCTCAATCAATTGTGTTAAACATCTGTGAGTATTCACCTTACTAAGAGACACAAAAGATTTCAATAACACATTATATCCTTCCACCTTACACACACACAAACACTCATACTCCTACAGATATTAATTCACACCTAGCACAAAATCCAAAGAATTGCTTATTCCCATCTACTTATTCCAATGATATTAAATAAACAAAATAAATACCTATAAACTCCAAACTTTGCACACAACATTAAAAACAATTTCTTTTATTAAGAAGTTTAAATCAAGACCTTCTAAATTGCTAAATTTTGGCTTTCGGTAGGCATTCTCACAACCATTTATGACAAGTTATTCATAATTATGGTATTGTCTTCTCCACATGCTAGTTGGTTGAAGAAAATTAGACAATTTAATTGGGAATAGTATTTAATACTTCATTAGCTCATGCAATGGACTGCATTATATCTATATTGATGAATTACCTTGATGGCTCTAATTTTCCTTTGGTCGATCTGACTTCCGACCCAATCCAACTCAACCACTTTAATACAAGCTGCTTTATTAATGATTTTTTCCAAATCTGCATCAGAATGTCTATCGACCATTCGTGATACATCAATCTGCTCTAACCATCCCATAACCAGCGCTCTTCGTTAAATTACATCCATAAGAAGAAGCGCATACAAACTTAAACCCTCACTTTCTTAATAATGCATATGACAATGGCATAACGCATGCGGCATACTTCGATAACTCATCATGAGAGAACGACGAAAAATACCACTTCCACAAATCCAGTACAGTGACCCACGATACCTCGCCATTCTTTTTTCTACCAAACCTTCCATTTTTAATAAAGATAAATTTCGGCTCGCGTCACCTGGTTCAAATTCAAACTTATTAAGACAATACGTGGATAAGGGTACTGGCTCACTCTTCTAACCAAACAACGGGCAGAGTACGGTTCGACTGCCCTATCCTGTTTATTATCTAAAATCCGAAAAGATACTCTGTATCTTCGTAGCGAATTAATTAACATCTGGGATGTACAACAAGTTTTACCTTGAACGGCTTTCCCGTATTTAAACTACTATCCTTCTGCCTTAAAAGAAATTATCCCAGGATATGAAAGAAACCTTTCTTTCTTTTTAGTGTTAATCATTCTAAATAGTTACTTGATCAGGCGGTAATTTAAAATACAGTTGACTTTCCTTAAAACACCCTGAAAGTTAAAATCCATAGTCAGCTTTACCGAATAGAGAATTTCGGAATCTTTCCCTATTCCTTTCGAGCTATTTTCCTAACCAAATTTGCTACCCGGCTTCTTACGGTACAGTTTTATTAAATTGAGACGATAAATGATACCGCGATCTCTTTTCTCTGGTGCAAATCTTATCTCTTGAACTTAAATTCTGAACTAAAGCTAGACCTATTATCCGTCTCTAAACTGTTCCTTTTATCAAACTTTTGGTTCTGAGAGGGGCAAACGTGCATTGTTAACTCACTTCCAAACTCCCACATCAGCTTTACACGTGTTTTCTTTTTCCTTCATTTAACTTCCCTAAGCATTCCAGCTTATTATATGATTCCGGAAACCTTCACGTGATCTCACCGTTAACTGCTGCTGCTCACCACCCGTTAACGTCATACTGGTATTTTCTTTTTTCTCGCATCTCCCTATCACAACTCTAGAATTTCAGGGTTCACTAAGTTCCCCAAATTCTTACCACAATTTCAAAGAATCAGCCTTATTTCATTAGAATTATTACCCGCTTGCACAAAGCGATCGCATTGACACACTTGCACCTGCAAGCGGCCCAGTTCCCTACACACCGACCAATTCCTATCCACACATTGGGATTTCTTCCCTTTTCAACCATAAATTTACTATACTTTTCTGTTCCTATCCCTCTTACTTCAGAAAACGTTCGTCCTTCACCGGGGGAACAATTCTCCTTTCGAAATCACCAGACATGGCGTTCTCCACGCTTTTATTAACTACCGAATTAATTAAAGGCCTACACTTATTAACCGTTCATCAACTTCTGCGCACGTTTTTCCTTGACACACACAAACATTTATGAGATTGTTAGTCCTATTCCTGACTTCAATCTATTTCTTTTAACTTATTTCTGAACTGAGCTCTTAGTCTTCTAACTCAAATTCTGGATAGTCTACGCCTTGAATTCCTTTTAATTTCCCGTTTTAGTTAATGTTCCTTCACGTTCCTTAATTTCACGTTGTACACTTATTCTTTTCACGTTCTTAATTCTCATCGTTTACACGTTCTTCACGTTCCTTAATTTCACGTCTTAATTTCCCGTTTTTCATCCAAAATACCTCTAACAAATATTTAGGCTAAGCTTCATCAGTATAGTATTTATTATCTGATTTATATTTTATCTGATAGTATTTATCAAATTTCTTACACTTTCATCCTAGTTAAAGTAATATCAACTTCTTACCCCAAATTCTTTTCGCAACTTCTAACATTACGTCTTTTTCTTTCTCTTAACAGAAACGCCATGATGCACCAATACACAAAACCAAATCTAAAACTAATCGTTAAGCAAAATTATACACAGACTCAAGGTAAAACTAACAATACACCAGATCCAGATTTAACCATATTTTACAAATGTGCGCAAATCTAAAACCAACACAATAACCTGCTCAACCTTGTACCTACACAACAAGTATATAACTACTGTATATTAACTTTCACAAATCTATAACCCTCAACAATACCCCACACAATCTGTACCAACAATAACTAGTAGTATAACTACTGTATACCAAATTTTACAAATCTGAAAAACCACAACAATATCCCACACATAGGACCAACACAACAAGTATAACTACTGTATACTTAATTTCACAAATCTAAGACCAACAGTTTGGTCAATACCCTACACAATTAACATTGTGCTAAACACAACACGTATAACTACCATATACTAACTTTCACAACTCCAACAAAAATACCACATCGCACATTTATACACTTCCATACAAAACTCATAAATCTTTCTAGTCTCTTATTGTTTCAGCCAAATTTTACCTAGTCTTTTTATATATTCTTTATCTCCACATTTTACATACAAAAACAATACTCAGTTGCTGTCCCGAAAATAATCTCAAAGAAAAAGACTCACCTAAAATTTGCAGACGTAGACATAGGAACACTAGAACTCTCACACAAAACACTTCTTAAAAAACCGCACTCATCACAAACTGACAGGAACTCAGACTTCTAACACTGGGAACTCTTGAAAAATGTCCTCAAAAACACACGGGCAAATTCTTAAATTCTCGTTGATTCCCAGGCAGGAACAGGAGACACTTCTATCCTTTTTCTCTACAGCTGTGGACTCCAGGAAAAACATCTCCATAGCAGGCACAGAAACCTCTCGAAGTCGGCGCTCCCAAAATTAGGCGGGCATTAAATTCATCACATCACATTCGCACGGCTGGCCGTTTTTCACTCTTTCTCCATAAAAACCATGGATTCGCAATTCATTCACTTAAATGCCGATCTACACCGCCAAGCACCAATTTAATATAAATATATATATATAGCTGTAACGTCGTCAGTCATTCGTACACAAGAAAAATTTGTTACAGCCATACTTTAATATATTTAAATAGAATTTATTAGCTTCAAAACATATTCATTAAATAGCCAAGGCCGGGTGGACAGTCTTATCACTCGAGGTCATCCATATTTTTCCGGGCCCAGTTTACTCCCATGGCCTCTATCTCTCCAAGTCCCTCTCTCCGTCCAAGTCAGTTTCAGGTTTCCTCTTCGTCTGTTTCCTCCTCCTCTCCAAGTCTTTTCCAACACCCAATTCCTTTTTAAATAATGTAAGGAGTCCACCACACGCCTCTTCGTTTTCCTCATTGGCAGGTCAAAAGAAAAAGGTCTGCCCCTGCTCCTCCCTATATATTGGCAGGTCAAAGAAAAGTGTCTGTTCTCGTCCTCGGGCCACCTGCGTCTCTATTTTCAAGTGAAAACACGAACACATTCCCATCCGTCTGGAATCCAAGGGCGCTATAACTCACATCTATTCATCTCACACCTGGGCTTCACAAATCTCCACTCTCAATGCCTCGACTTCTATTCAAAATCCTTTCTCATAAAGGAATGCCTATTGACATCTGCAAGGTATTCCAGTCATTGTATATTCCAGACCAGATGTCTGCGTGCTTGTCCGGAGGCCAGTCAACAAACAATGACCCCATGGGTAATACCTGCACCTGTCATCCAACATCTGTTTGGTGATGGATGGATAGGGTGATTTCAGATGGATTGACGGTGGGTTCACATCAATTGAAGACACGTCAGCACCAGGCTTAATTTTTGATTCTAACTTATCCAACAGGAAAAATCTCTAATTAAAAGGTTTAATTATCGCGAAAAGATTACTTATCATATGTTTTGACAAATAAGTCAAAAGAATATGTTTTCATGCTTAAATCCTGCTCATTGTGTTAAACCTATACAGGCGAAATTAAAGAGTTTAAAAATTGATGTTGTTCTAATTAATGATGAAAATTCCTGTGACATTTTTGGAAACTAGGTAAAGTTATGATGTATTTTGACAGGATGGTGCAAATACGTTCTTGTAAGATAAAAACACAAAAATTCAATTATTGAAACTAGTACAATTGTTACATAACCTGAACTTAATGAATGATTTCTTAGTTAAGCAGTTGTTTTGAATTTGTATCTGTAGAATTTGTATGTGAATTACTGTAATGTGTATTTAATATTTTCTGTGTATTTTGGAAATTGTAGCAGATTTTTGAATGAACCCCTGGTTTATCGGGGGGAGGGCGTTGTAAATTCCAGTTCAAAGGGCGCTGCAGTCGTTTGTGTTCGGGCGTATATGTATTCCTGTCTTGGTTTGCGTTGTAAATAAACGTTTGCCCTTCATCCGACTGGTGGTATCATTGTAGTCGCCTCAACTTCTGACAGGTAAGAGTGAATTTATTCCATTTTTATTGAATGAAAATCGAATTGAAATTTTGAAAAACGATTACGAACGAATTACGAATTTGAACAAATTTATCTCTTGACTGTACCATGAGCGGAACAATGCTCTTGGATGTTGCTTTCAATAAATACATTTACTCCTCAAATAAATTCATAAAAATTGTTAAATTTCTAACTTTTCAGTATTAAACAAAAAAAATAGACCCTTTATTATTATTATATTATTAGTCCGATTTCCACTACAAAAACAGGGCGGTTCTCTATAACCTTTCTTAGTTTGTGTGTATAGTTTTCAAGGCCTGTATAAGAAAATACTCATCAAAAATACCTGCCGGCCCCTTAATACATTTCTGAGGCTAGCTATAAATTTCATACTATTCAATCTATTTATATACAATTAAATATTACTCATAGATATCATAAATTTGAAATATAGTGAATTGATGAGAAGATATCGTTAGTTCATATCATAATCGAATCCAAGTTGTATCACATGCCAAAGATGGTCCCAAGTCATACTTATAAAGGGTTCTTTATAAATCTAAGGTGTTTCAATTTTGATAAGCACCGTATCAGTGGCGTAACGGAGAATAAGCCCCCCTGCAAAGTCAGGTTTTGCGCTCCAAGCCGGATCTTACATTTATTACAAAACCATAACATAACTTAGGCTTTGGTACCCTAGAATCCGGGACCTCTCGAAAATGAGGGGTGTACGTTATCCACTGACCTGTATATATATATATATACACTGTCTCTCATTAAACTTCCTCAACGCGTATTGTTAACACAGTTGGAAATGGGGAAATATTAGATTAAGAGAAAAAACAGCTCTTAAATATTTGGTAGGTTATTTTAAGCAATTTTATTATTTCATCGTACATAAATAGTTCTAAATAATTTCATTATTAAATTGCTTTGGAATTCTTTGCTAAATAGTTCGAAAAGAGCTTAAATGTTGAATGAAATATTTAAATAGAAAACCATACTACTGTTTTTAAAACCAAAGAAATATAAAAAAGCAACACACAATACCGCAGCATATAAAGATAAGTTGAAAGGAATTCTGAGTGCCTGTGTTTCCCACAGTATTTTTAATTAAATTATTATGATAAAAGAAATTTTGCAAAATTTTAATTTTATACCTTACTTTAAGCTTTAAAATTTGACTTCAAGCTTTACTTAATACAAAATTTTAATTCAATCCCTTATAAGTGAAAATATTTCATAATGGAAAATTGTGTATTTATCAATTTTACTAGGAGGGGGGGAGGGGGTACAGGGTCGATCCTAGGATGTCGGCCACCGACGAGCAAAGACCTAATGTGCGCCCTTCAAGAAAACTTTTCATACTTTGACTAATACTTAACGTTGATGTTATAAACTCATCTACACGTATTAAAGTAAAAAGTAAAACATTAATAAAATGTAAATACAATTTTCAGTGCAAAACTTTTTTCTTTCTTTTTGGCCAACTAAAAGGTTAAAATAACGAAAAAATACTTTAATTAAATAATAAACAAACAAAATACAACCTTTGAAATAAAATTAGACATTTTATAATTAGAAGTATAAAAAGTAACTGTATTTACTCAGAAAATATAACCCAATAAAAACAAAGTACTAAAGCATAAATCTCGTGAAACAAAAAGTATATGAATCAGTCCTTCTACAAAGATTACTGTTCGGTGTTGAACAAATAATTCTTGTGACGCCCACAACAAGTGAATATTTGTCGCGAGAGAGCGCTAGTGTGTGTAGTGCAGTGTATGTGTAAACAGTTTAAGAGCAAGAGCGTATGGAGAACGCTCTAATAAAATTCCTTTTTATCTTAGTCCTAGCCATTTAATGTGTGTGGATATTTAATTTTTAAAATATGTGTAGTGAATCAGTGCATGCGTGAACGTACATGGTCCGTCAGAGCCTGAAATGGCCAGGACTGGAGAAAAGGAATTTTAGTGTACGCAACGAGCACAAATGAAACGAAGGAAGCGTCCTTTTAGTGGAGAGAAAATTGATATTATCACTTGATGAGAGGTCATTCTTCAATTTTCTTATTTTGTATTTTGAGAATAATTATTTTGTGGTTTATAAGTGGTTGAAATAACTTTAATTTGAGATTGAGATAGTTATTTTGTGATTTATAGGTGTCCATTTTGTGGTTGAGTTAACATTAATTTGTGGCTTAGATAATTATTTTGTGATTTATTTGTTACATTTGTGATAGAGATAACTTTGATTGTGTTTTGAGATAATTATTTGTGATTCATTGTTTCATTTGTGATAGAGATAACTTTGATTGTGTTTTAAGATAATTATTTGTGATTCATATGTGTTACATTTGTAGTGGAGATAGCTTTAATTTGTGATTGAGATAGTTATTTTGTGACTTACAAGTGTTTAATTTGAGGTTGAGTTAACTTTAATTTGTGTTTGAGATAATTGTTTTGTGATTTTATGGTTCATTTTTGTGGCTAACTTTAATTTGTGTTTTGAGATAATTATTGTGATTTATATTTTTTTCAGTTGTGTGGGATAATTTTTAATTTGTGGTTGGGATAATTAAATTGTGATTTATTTGTTTCATTGGTGATTGAGATAACTTTACTTTGTGAAAATGAGTATAGGTAAATTTAAAAAAGATGAATTGCGGTTTATTGCAGAAGAGTTGAAATTAGTTGTCCCAGACAATGCTGAAATTTTAGATTTAAGAGAATTAATACAGGAAAGTGAGATTTATAAAAATGATAAGGAAACTTATCAGGCTATTGTTGATTGTGTATTGGAGGAGATAAATGTGATAGAGAAGAAATGAAAACGAAAATAGACTAGAAATTGAAAAAATTAAACTGTCACAGTTAGAGAAGGAGTTAGAAATAGCAAAATTACAAAATCAATCGGGCAGAAATGTACCTTTGCAAAATGAAAATCTATTAATTACAACTGAGAGTAATATTGAAAACTTGATTAAAAGCATTAAAACATTAACAATCCCGGTACCCAAAGAGCAAAGTCATTTAATTTATTTTTTCAATCAATAGAAAAGGCCTTCAAAACTAAAAATGTTCCTGAGAAATTAAAACCCGAAATTCTTTTGAATATTCTAGGAGAGAAGGCAAATAACTTAATGATTTATCTTTGAGAAGAAGATTTAAGGGACTATAATAAATTGAAGGCAATTGTGTTAAAAAGATTTAAACCCGACCCCCTAGAATGTTAAATCAATTTAAAAAGGCTCAAAATTACCTAGCAGAGTTATGTTCAATTCGCTTCTAGATTAAGTGCAATTTTAATTACTATGCCAAACGGGAAGTCAATCATTGTGCAAGTCAGTTTGCGAATTAATTATATCAGATAAGATAATAGAGACATTAGACCGAGAATTAAATGCGCATATTGGCATTAAACACAGCTAGCTCGCGAGTGTGATATTTTTATATCATTCAAGGGAAAATTTAGAGAACAGAATTTATTTCCTAAGTTTAAAACGTAATGAGGTCTTTTAATCATCGTGCAAAAATATTTCGCTTAAAGCTGTCTTCTATTAAAAAATTTAAATGTTTTGTTGCAAATCGAAAGAATTCCATCCGCTGTATTCGTGCCCAAAATTTAAATCTTTCAGAGTCAGAGAAAGAGTGGATTTCGTAAAAGCTAATCATTTGTGTTTCAAGTGCTTTTCCCCTAACTGCAATGTCAAAAGCTACAGTGCGAAAGACTGTTTTTGTGGGAAGCCACATAACCGTCTTATTCACTTTTCCAAACCGGAAATTAGATCTCCCGTCTTCCCCCAAATAGTTGAGAATTCCGTTCTCAACCCCCTCGCAGATGTGTTCGGGGGACCGGAAAGATCAAATTGCGTCGTTCTTCCCCAAGGTGGAAATGAAGAAAACACGTTCGTAGCAACGAGTTTCTTAAGAAATAAAACAAAAACAGTTTTACTGAGTAGTGTTCAGTGTTTCCTTAGGGATAGATTTGGCATCTTACATGAGGTAAAAGAGCACTTTTGGATGTGGGGAGTCAATCAAATTTTATTACAAAAGATTGTGCGGATAGATTACAATTATAAAAAATGAGAAAATTAATTTGTTGGTATCGTGTTTAAATGAGTCAACAATAAGAATAAATGAGAGTATTACACTCCTGAAGATGATTTGAGTTTCAAAAAAAGAGCTAAATTTATTAGTTGTAAAAAGATAACTGATTTGACTCCCTCTCAAATAATAAATGTCCCAAAAAAACCAAGTGAAATTAAAAAGCCGATTTGAATTTAATATTTGGTAAAAAAGATG
>BMAV01015956.1:0-29349 GCA_019973955.1 Trichonephila inaurata madagascariensis
ATTAGTTGTGAAGTTGTGAATATAATGCAATTAATTAAAGGAACTGTTTATATTAAAACTTTCGAAACGCGATTTAAATTATAATTCTTTATAGGTACTAAAATTCATAGTTATTTTTTTTGAGTTAACTATAGTAGTATGGGTATTTCAAAATGATGAATGTGCTACTCTAAACAGAGTTAAAATTATTAATCTATATATAAAGTATTGCTTAAGATTACTGTATAGATAGTGTAGCAACACTATGTATTGTTTATAAATTAAGTAGCGCACGAAAGCGTTAATTCTTCTAAGAATAACCTGAACTTAGTTGACTTTCAGAAGATAAATATAAATTCTTCTCAGAATCCAATCGATTGGCCCCGCGCTTCGTAGAAATGTTCGTATCTAGATTCTCGCTTTGTAATTAAGATTCTTGGGATCATGCAATTAGATGGAAAATATAAGAGATTTACTTTTCTGAATTACCCTATCTCTGCATTCCTTCGATTAATTTTCTGTATCGTTACTAATTATTATCTCGGCATCTTGTCATGTTAGTTCAGTGGAAAAATTATATCTTTTATATCAAAGACAGACATAGGGAGAAAATAAAGATAGAAGAAAATGAGCAAAAGAAATAAAATAAAATGTGGGAGTGAGAATAGAACAAAAATAAGAGAGATAAGCGTGAAAGAAAAATAATTTGAGTATGTCTTTTAATTGGCGTAATATAATTTAGCTAATTTAGCAATTTTTACTCTCTGTTCTTGTGCATTTCGTTCATCTCAATGATAACTTAAACAATCAATGTTGGTCACAGAATGCGCGAACCCTAATTTGAAGGCTATCAAGTAGATTCACCGGAAAAAAAATTTCTCTAAAGATAGTTAAAAATCAATTCACTGTCCTATGATAATTTTAAAAACAAATTAACTTATCAGTTATGATCAAGGTTTCAATAAAGAAATTTTAAGGTACCCGACTACGTTCGGAACCGTGATTTTAAAAAAGCGCATAAATGGATAATTTTCGTGATATTTAGTGTCACTTAGATTAGAATACATGTATAAAATTGTTCTAAGGACATTTTGACAAAAAAAAAATTATTTAAATACAATATTTTAGCAAAAAACTAACTTAGAATAATCTGTTTTCAAAATTCTCTCCTTTTATAAAAAAAAAAATGCTTCTAAAATAATAATATTTTTCTTATATAAAGTAAACACTTCTCCAGAGAGTCTGAACTAGGATTTTTGAAAAATTGACATTATTTTTTCAGAGTTACCATCCATTGAAATAATTATCGGCGTTTTTTTCTTAAAATTGCTCCCCTCTGTTGTCGTAAAATATGGATAAATCCACTTCTAAGTTATATATTTCAAAAATTTTAGTTGAGCCTCTGTAGAGAGGTCTGAGCTATAGACAGGCAAAATATTATTTTAATAGAAGCATTTTTCACAAAAGGAGAATATTTTGAAAATGGGTCATTCTATATTCATTTTTTGTCAAAATATTGTACTTAAATAATTTTTTATAGAAATAATATTCTTAAAACAATTTTATATACATTTTCTAATCTAAGTGACACTAAATATCATAAATATTATCCATTTATACGCTTTTGCAAAATCACGGTTCCGAACGTAGTCGAATACCTTAAGCTGTTTTTGAAATTTTTCAGTTGGGCCACGATTTAACGAATTTCACGATTGAATGAATTTTTCTTTTCCCCCGATTAAAATAAAGATAAAGCCCTCAATTTAAAGAATAATAAACCCCGAATTAACGAATTAATTCATTAGCTAGAAAATTCCTTTTATTAGTTTGTATTGGTAAAAATCATATTTTTTGTTTAAATGACATATCCTTTTTGTCCGGAACAGAAAAAGACTTTTCATGCAATCAGCAAATTTCGTCGGGAAAGGGTGCAGCTCAATATTAGACTTTACAAGTGCAGATGAGTCATGAATGTAACCTATCGCGTGAGATGTGAATAGGACAGAAAATTTCTTTCTTTTGACGAATGATGACTGTTTACCAATCTGAACAACTGAAGTTGAGAAAATTCTTGATTTATCGAAGCCAATGAATAGCGATTCTGATTCAGAAATCGATAAATGGCCGTGGTAGCCGAGTGGTATAGGTATCGGATCGTGGCTGGCTTTGTCACGAGCTCGAGCCCAGTACCACTAAAGACCCGCCGTGTGGGGCAGCGATGCATGCTATATCTGTCGAGAGCTGAAACGTCCTCCTTTTGGTGTGGTGTGGTAGTTAGGAGAGGGGGTGCCAGCTGAGGTGTTGTCCACGTCACTTGACCATGGTTCAAAATTACGTGGTCCGTCGCCAAAAGCTCTCGTGTAGCTGAACAGTGCGACGTTAATATTCACTCATTCACTCGCGTAGAAATCGATAATGAAACTCTTATCAAAACTGTTACATTTTCTAATGCTTCACATTGTGCTTGAAAACTGTGAAAAAATACCCTAAGCAGAAGGATAAAGGATACAGTATTGTCTTCTTTGCACAAAATCGAAGAACTCTTTCGAGTCAGGAATCAAAATGATTGTCAAACACCTATTAGTCAGTATTTTAAATTTTCAAATTAGTTGGTGCGTACTAATTCGCAAACAGTATTTTAGCTGCAAAATAAAAAGTGTGTAGTTTCTAACTATGGATATGTTTTGTGTAGTTGTTGATTATAAAATTTCCAAAAGATAGGTGCACAAAATTTGGTACCCGATATAACGAATAACCCCGAATTAACGAATAAAACGTTCGGTCCCGATGAATTTGTTAAATCGGGGTCCGACTCTACTTGTAAATTAAATTTCTGACTTTGAGGATATCCAGTGCCGGTTTACCCATTGGGTGCTTGGGGCGGACGCCCATAGGCCCGGATAAGCTGGACTTACCAAATTTTCTGGTTATAAATTTCGATCCGCCTGTGCCAAGGAAGCCCGTAGATCTTCGGCGCCGTGGGCCCGAAATGAGCTTAAATCTGCACTGGGGATATCAGTCATTTTCTCATACAGGCTGATTTTGATTGTTAAAAAATTTCAATAATAATCTACAATTTTATCCAATCTAAAATGATCACTTGATTGATTGATTGCTTTTTACTGTCACATTTCAAAGCTGCAAAAGAGTGAATGAGTGTTTATTGACTTCACAATCTAAAACAACACGAAGGCCCTTTAATTTTGAACCTCAGTAAAGTGGTTAGGACAACACCTTAGCTGGTTCTCCATTCTCCTAACTTCCACTCAAAACTAACTGGAGGACTTTAATCCACGACCGAATTTACGCGCATCAACCCTTCTACATGGTGTGTCTCAAACTGCACAAAGACTTGAACTGGCTACTGGACAACGCTAAGCATATGATCGTGGTCATGACCACTAGGTTACAGCAGACACTCAAAGCTCCAAGAGGGATATTGGCGTCCAGAATCTTAGTTTTGAATTACAGTCAATTGCCGAAATACGACACTTGAACTATATAGCTCCCCATTCTCTAAATTTCTATTAGTACTCCCACAAGAGGGTTATGAGCCTCAACAGCTTTAATCTTTCATGCGACGGGAATTCAGTTAAAATGAGGAAATTGTTCAGACTGTTTCTCTCATACACAAATTGTACTCGAACGTTGTTGCCTGGCGAAAAATTATTGCGATGCCTCGTGTGAAAAGCAAAAATACGTACCACACGCTTAGGACTTTGGTAAAGGTTCAAATTATAGCGTACTGGGATTGCGGTTTATCGTATCGCAGTATTGCTGGTCACGTCGATCGAGGTTCCAATGAATGTTAACAGAATATGTAATCGATGAGTTCAGGACCTTAATACGGAACTCCAAGCCGTACGTCTAATCGGGCCCCTATCACTAGCAGCCGAGAATACAGGAAGTTACCCGCATGGCCTTAATGGATCGTGCAGCTACGTCATGAGCGCTGAGTCAAGAATTGGGGTCGTTTTCAAGACAGCAAGTGTCTGTTCAAACAGTTCGATGACGTTTGCTGCAGCATGGACTCTCGGCTCGGAAACCATGGCTGCAGTTACCCTTGAAGCTGCATCACAGACAAGAACGTCTTCAATGGCGTGATCAACGATGAACCTGGGTGCACGAATGACGAGATGAGATTTTTTCAGATGAATCCAGGTTCTGTTTACAGCATCAAGATGGTCGAATCCGTGTTAAACGGCATCGTGGTGGACGTACATTGGCAGACAGCATTCGACATCGTCATACTGGTCCTTCTCCTGGCCGGATGGTATTGGGGTCTGTTGGATACACGTCTTGGTCACCTCTTGTTCGTATTGATGGCTAAACAGTGCAATCTACATTTCTGGTGTGTTACGACCCGTGACTCTACCCTTTATTCGAGCCCAGCGAAATCTGTGTTTTAGCAAAATAATGCATGAGAGCATGTTATCGGTATTGTATGAACCTTTCTTAATACGGAAAATGTTTGGCTATTGTGCTGACCTGCATATTCACCAGATTTCTCGCCAGTAGAAAACATCTGGTTTATGGTTGCCGAGTAACTGGCTCGTCACCATACGCCAGTCACTATAGTTGATGAGCTGTGGCATCGCGTTGAAGCTGCATGTGGGCATCTGTACCTGTACATTCCATCCAATCTCTGTTTGACTCAATGCCCAGGCGTATAAGTGCTGTTATTACTACCAGAGGTGGTTGTTCTGGGATTGACTTCTTAGGATCTATGCGCCCAAATTTTTTGAAAATTTAATCACTTGTTATTTTTAGTATAATATATATCCAATAAATATCATTTTGATATCTGCATTTCTACTTTATATAGCAATTTTAATGGCCAGTATTGCATTTTAAATGTATGGAGTTAATTTTTTAACCAAAAAATTGATTATTGTTGGAAATTATACAAAAGATTCTTTCGATAAAATGTAAATTATTATTTTTTATATATTTAATGGACCAAATCTACTAAAAATACACTATAAATTCAATAAAATTCCAGATTTATACTAGCTAGAGTTATTTTTTTAGATTAAAGGAGTTTCTAAAAATCCAGATCCTCACCTATTTCAAAAAATTTGTATATGTTAAATTTAATGGGAAAAACTTTTCGCTGATTACGTAGAAAGCATTTCATAGCCACCAAGGGAGCTATTATTTTACCAACCAATAAATTGACTAGCTAATCTCTTTTCAAAGTTATTACGATTCCCACCTGAATTGACCAAAGATGAACTGAATTTTAAATGTATACTATGACAAAATGATAAATTTCTTAAACGTTTTATTCTCTTTTTTTTAATCGTTCAAGACCACATAATGTTGCTAAGATTAAATATTAGTATATAACTGTTTATTTTACTTTGTTTAGACGTAAAATATAAATGAAAAGCGTATGAAAAATACATGCCAAAGTGTAGTTTTGGGAATTTTATTGAAATAAAAGACTTGTCGACCCTTTTCAGGCATTTGTTTTCATTTGATCAAACATACCGTAAAATCCTGCGTATAACGCGCACCTATTCTTTCAAGCTGCCTTATTTGATTTTTAGATATGTTAGGTAAGTCCTTTTTACAAAGATTATTAAAATATACATGTGTGCAATGTTCTTATCTTTTGAAGTAATTTATTTGAAGTATTATCCCTGAAGATTTAGAAAAAATAGCATATATATATTTCTAGAAATACAACTCTTTAAATTCATAAGGAATGTCAATTTTTAAAAAATAAACATATTTCGAAATATGTAGAAATAAAACTTTTTTTTTATGCTCATCTCTTTTCTGTATTTTCAAAGCCCTCATTTTCATATCCGGTGTATTACGTGCATCCGTAAATTTCGATCCTATTTTTAGTCTTAAAAGTGCGTGCTTTACGCCGGATTTTAAGGTACTTTATAATTACTGAAAATTTTAAAAAATGCGAGAAAACACAGCAATATATTAATCCACGACATGATGAAACTGAAATAATGACACAATACAGCTGTGGAAATTCTATCATTAGCGCCAATTTTACGTTGACAGTTCTCCCCCACCCCTGTTTTCTCACTTGAAAATCGTTAAAAACTACGAGGTTCATCGACAAAAGTCTTCATGCTGCTTTAGAGCAGTGTTCCCAAAGTGGTCAATATCGACCCCCCAGAGGTCCATGACGACCTTCAAGGGGTCCACGTAATTAAAAAAAATAATATGGGAGTTCAAGAAGTGTAAATGGGGGGTCTATAATAATGACTCTCATTAAACCAGATCATGACTTTAATTTTAAAAGAAAATATAATCAAGTTTAGGTTCTAAAGCAATAAGTTCAATTTTTTGGTAAAAAGCCTCCATAACAAAACATTCCTCGAAGTGATTTCCAGAAACGCTTACTTACATGCATTCATTATCTCGAGAACACTCGTTTAAGGTATCCGACTACGTTCGGAACCATGATTTTAAAAAAGCGCATAAATGGATAGTTTTCATGATATTTAGAGTCACTTAGATTAGAATACATGTATACAATTGTTTTAAAGACATTTTGACAAAAAAAATTATTCTATTACAATATTTCGGCAAAAAATTAACTTAGAATAACCTTTTTTAAAAATATTCTCCTTTTGTTAAAAATGCTTCTATTATAATATTTTACCTGTATATAGCTCAGACCTCTGTACAGAGGCTCAACTAGGATTTTTTAAAAATTCACATTATTTTCAGAGTTACAACCATTTGAAATAATTATCGGCGTATTTTCTTAAAATTTCTCCCTTCTGTTTTCGTAAAACATGGATAAACCGACTTTCGAGTTATGCATTTCAATAATTCTAGTTGAGCCTCTGTAGAGAGGTCTGAGCTGAATACAGGCAAAATATTAATACAATAGAAGCACTTTTTACAAAAGGAGAACATTTGGAAAAAAGGTTATTCTAAGTTAATTTTTTGCCAAAATATATTGTATTGAAATAATTTTTTTTGTCATAACGTCCTTATAAAACAGTTGTATACATGTATTCTAATCTAAGTGACACTAAATATCATAAATATTATCCATTTACGCGCTTTTGCAAAATCACGGTTTCGAACGTAGTCGGATACCTTAAGGACAAGAAATTCCCTTAAGCCACCAAAAGAGTAGACAAAAGCAAATTCCCTATTTTATGACATGCTTAAGGGTTAATAAAAAGCTTCTTAGAATTATTTTTACATACAAAAATAACCTAACAGTCAATTTAGTAAATTATTGTAAGCATGAAATGCCGGAATCAAGTACGGTATTATTATGAAGGGTATTTTTTCACGAGTTTGAAAATTTAATTCTCAAAACTATGATATTTTGACAATAGTTGTTTTTGAACTGAGCCACAGAAAAAAAAAATACCATCTCGGTGGCTCTTAATTTTTCAAGGAATGGAAAATATAACATTGGATAAAACTTTATTTAATTATTATACAAATTTTTTTAAATGGACCATGACAATCTTGATCGCTATAGTTGTTGGATGTCCTTTTTCTCTCTTGCACACGCGTGTTCATCCAAATAAATGATTCCCAAAGTGGTCTATATAGACTCCCAGGGGTCTATGACGACCTGCAATAATTTGAGGGTCCTTGAGGTATAAATGGGGGTCTACGTGTGATAGTGGCTCTCATTAAATCAGATCATGACTTTTAATTTTAAAAGAAAATTTAATCAAATATATACTAGATTTTACCTATTTAACAGATTTACTTATTAAATTTAATGAGGTTTATTTGTAGAGAAAGAGGTGACAGAGCTTAAATATTACTTAAATAAGAAATATTTCAGCATTTCTTTTCAGAACTAAGCTAAAACAGTATAACATTGTAGATCGTGAATTTCTAACATTTGGCACAGACAATCTGTCAGGATGTTTTAATCTACGGTCAGCATTTAAATGCCCTTTATTAAGATTCTGAAACTGGGTTTGAGAGTGTGTTTTGATTATGGTAATACCACAGTAGACAATCAATTCATATGGTCACATCAAAAAAAAAATCATATTATAATAGGAACTGATCCGAATAGGCACTAACGAAAATCTAAAAGCAAAGTTTAGAATCAGATATAAGCAATTTAGGATTTAAAAAGACACACCTGTTATGTACCCCGAATTATGGAATACCATGAGAAAGTTTTTAATTGCCTTTCCTAGGGAGGAGTTCCAGGGCGATTGCCAATCTCCAAAACAAAATAAGAAAGAAGGGGGGGGGGGGCTTTGGGGCTCTACTAACAGAGGAAATTTAGGGTTAAACCTGACAAGATTGATACTAAATATTGAAAATTTGATATTATGAAGCACCAGATTCATCCCCCCTTCATTAAAAGCATTTGTTTATTTTTCAGTTATTTTATGTATTAATTAAATTTTAATCTACTTCATTAATATGTGCTTCTTCAGTTTTAAACAATATACTTCACCACAGTTAGCAATTCAATTCTTTTAAAGTAATTAGCTCTATACTAGCTGTCAGAAAGATATTTATGTTGCAAAAATTTAATATTAGGTAAGCAGAGGTCTACCTCAAATCGGAAAACATGACAAGGAGTATATGAGAGAAAAATGTTTCGGAACCTCTGCTTTAGAGAGAGAGAGTGATGTTAATAACAGTTAATTGCAAAAGTTGGCATATAACAAGTACAATGAATTTGTTATAGTTCAAAGTTGCAAAATGGGGACCAGCTCGGTTGCCAGTCTCGTCTTCTGATAGTGTTTTATATTATTTCTGTTTGTCTGGAAAATATTTTTGCTGAAACATAGATTAGTATTATAATTCTAAAATTAACCAAAAGTACTTTCGAATATCGCGAGAGCTATTGTTCTTTATCTATAAATGAGAGGATAATTTGGCTAATGCATGCAATCACATATTCTAATTTTGTGTAATTAATAAAAATGATGGTTAAAAATATGTAATTAGACCGTCTGCGATTACTATAACTATGGTAATTATTATAATGATTTCAAACTGCACCCTCTCAAATTTTATTTTACTTACGTCTAGGAGCATGTCTCTATTAACATTAAGGTGACCATTTTTTTTTACAATGAAAAGGAGGACGAAAAATTTAAGAAAAAATTACAACTTAAATATACATGAAACGTTTTATTAATTCAAACAAAAATATTCTTATTTCTCTCTTACATTCTTTTTAATTATTATCTTAAACGAGTATTTTTCCATTGAATAATTCTTTTTTGTCATTATATCATTTTCTAATATATCAGAAAGTTCGGGCAAAAAATATCCTTCATACTGAATTTAACGGTAAGCATTGTAGCTAAAATTCATTTCTCATTAGTCTTTTCACAAAAATCATTACCAACTAAAAAAAAATCTTTCAATTGCTGCATTACTTCCAGGGCAGCACAACGTAAATTCAACAAGAAGAGTTAAATTTCATATGGAATGTGTTCATTTTTGAAATGGTTTAAGTAATTTTACCCATCTTTTACAAATTTACATTTTACAATGTTTTGCATTCAGTCTTCTTTCTACTCTAAACACACAATGGCCACCGATTTTATTATCAGGCATTTCTTTCAATAAAAACTCAACGTAATTTTCTATATCTGCCCAATTTACTTGTGATAAAGTCAAAAAATACTATTGAAAACTGTTATTTCCTGTGATATTTGTAACAGACCATTCTTCGACATTATGGAAACATGTTTGGTTCATCTCTGAATACAGAGATTAACAGATCAGTTTTAAAATATTGAAAAGGGGGACACTTTTCGAGGAAGGACAGAACCTATAAAAGGAGGACTGTCCTTCCTAAAGGAGGATGGTTGGTCACTTTATTAATATTATTTTGGTTATTAATAAAGAGGGCTATAATGAAATTATTTTTGAATCTAAACCTTTTTATAGTTGAAAATAAATTCATTTTATTAATACGACTTCCACATGAAACCTTTGGAACAAAGCTGAACTCTTAACAAAAAATATTAGAGTTGAAGCAAAACATTGCTGCGGCAACATTTTGCATTGCCAGATATTAAACTCTTAGAAATTTATAGAAGTTTTTTTTTCCCACGTGATAATACTTATACTATCACATGACAGCTTGTCAAGCAGTGGCGCCAACAAACTAAAATAGCTCTTTACACGGGCATTCCCCGTAAAAAAATAGTTTAAAAAGTAATTTAAAGTAATTTTAAAAAAGTAATTTAAAGTAATTTAAAAAGGTAATTTAATTTCACGTTTTTAATCAAAAACAAAATTAGGAAATACAAAAATTAAAAATACAATAAAAATTATTATAATATTAATATTAATTATTAATATTATAAAAAAAATAACGATTGTACTACTGAAATCCAAAAGAGAATTACTATGGCTAATAGATGTCTTAATGGAATACGAAAATATATGAAATCGAATTTAATCAAAAGAACAACTAATGTTCTATATCCATGCGAAACCTGGTCCATGTCTCGAACAGATGATATCATGATAAGTATCTACGAAAGGAAGATTTTAAGATTTATTTTTCGAGGAATTCAGGTACGTGGTGAAGAAGATCAAATTTAAAGCTCTATCTATCATATAAAAAATCTGACATTGTTAACTTCATCAAAATACAATGAATTAAAAAGACAGGTCATGTTGTCAGAATGGACGAAAACCGCACCACTAAGAAAGTCTTCAATGCCCAACCAATTGGCACACGAAGATAGGGCAGGCCAAATCTTAGATGGATTGATGGCCTAGAAAAAGATCTTCTAGTTTTGAGATTAAGAAGTGGAGAACACTAGCAGAAAGAAGGCTGGCTTAGAATGGGTTTCTTGAGAAAGCCAAGGCCCACCCTGGTTTGTCGAGACTCTGAGGAAGGAAGGAATATTATAAAATAAAAAGGTACGGCTTATTAGGATCATCACAAATTACAGCTAATCTTTTCTTTCCTCTCCTCACTAATTATTTCTCCATTATTACAAAAGTAATCTGACGTAGTTGCAATTAACCGTGATAATAAACGCAAATTTTGTACCATGTAATTTCGAAACCGCGTTTTACAAGTTCCGTGTTACACAAAGTATGACCAAAGTCTTGGCAATTATATTTAGTTATGAATTTTTCTCTAAAACATTTCTGATTGATTTGTATTATGTGAACTTAGGTATCCGACTATTTGCGACAACTTTTTTTTAAAAAATGGAGATACGGAGATTTTTTTTTGTAGTTTTTAGATTTATTCAGAACATTTTAAGAAAAAAAAGGCTAAAATTACGAAGAGAAAAATAAATTATTACTACTAAAATGGGAACAAATGGTTAAAAATTGACAAAAAATGACACAGACGGGGCCCGCTCTGTACCAAAAGTTTATGAACTAATTTTCAATTTTTAAATTCTGATGTGTTGCTGTGTTATTCATTTTTGAAATGATCTTCAGGATAAGAGATATTTAATTTTTACTAAAACTAAAGCACTTTATCCTAGTTATTATACGAAATTGATTTTTAAAAAAGTGATTATACTCGCATTAAGGGACTGTAAATTTTGCAATAAAACAGTGATTGATAAATCTGAAGGTCAAAACACTTCTACTATTATACAGAACATACACAAAAAATTTCAGTTAATTATTTTCTAAGCTTTTTGAGAAGAGCATTTAAAAAAAAAGCACTTTTCGAGTAAAACGCATTTTAAAATATGGCATCTTGCTTAAAGTAATGGCATCTGCTTTTACTAAAACACTTGTAGTTTCTGTTCTAGTGAGCGGAAAATAATAAACTTTGGTGTTTGGCAAAATTCTCAATTTTAGGGTAGTCGGATACCTTAAATGAGAATTTAACGAGATGTGTTTGAATTCGTAAAAAAAAAATCAACGATCTACTTTTTAGCAACATTTTTCCCTTAGTGATGTTTGATATGTTATTGAACATTCTGTCTACATGCTCACAACTTCAGTAGCCTTAAAAAAACCCCAAGAATCTGAAAGAAAAGTTCCATACATTTTGCTACAAAAAACTTCCCATTTTATATCTTCCGGAAAAAGAAAACGAAACATTTTTTATAGACTTACCAAAAGCAGAAAATAAAATATATATATAAAAAAGGAGAAGTGTAAGAAAGGAAAATAACGCGGAACTCGACAAAAAACGTTATATTTCGAGAATTTCTTGCTTTCCGAAAAAAAAAGAACGTTGAATTACAGTAGCGGTAACAGTTACTTGAAGATCAAAGAACGCATATAACACACACGAATTCATTCCTCTCTTTTCAACGCTTGAAATCCGATGTGACAAATAAAATTCAGATGCCTAGTACAGAATCTCATTCATCAAACCCCATGCACTTGAAAGAGAATGAAGAATTTTATGAAAAATGGCGGAAAGGAACGAATGGAATAATCGATATTGCGTGTCGTATGCTGGCAACATCGTAGAGACATAAAGTCGACCACCCATAGCAATACATGAATCGAGACATGTAAATCATCTTGTTCTTCAATACTTAAGACCCTTTTATTGTCAGCCGTTTACCGGAAAGGCACAAGTTAACGGAATTCTACAGGTGAAAAAATTGATCGGAGCTCGACTTCCTCATGGCAAAATTTGTTTACGGTTGAAAGTACTTCCGTACGTAAACTTAAATTTAGATATTGTTGCTTAAAACTAAATTCGATTTCTGCAGAGGAATTTTTGGAAAAGTACTTTTTTAGTCTCCATGTTGTTTTACGGAAGCAGGAATAAAAAAAAAGTATGCATTTTGGTGAAGGATAAAATGCTACGAAAAATTACTTTTTCTGAGGAAGCCATCAAAGGAATTTTTAGAATTGATCGTGGATTGTTTTCTAGGTACAACGTGGGATGAAAATATTCTGAGATGTAATTCTTATAATATATTTCTGTTGATCTGTCTCTAAATCAGGGGTACTCAACCGTTTTTTCTGCCGGGCCGAGTACATGATGGCTAATTCACGTGGACCACAACATGAGGATTAATGGAGAGGGGGGGGGGAAAGGTTTTTTGACCAAGATAAAAAAAAAAAATTAAAATGTGGAAATTGATCAAAATATTAAAACTTTTATTTTGCTTTTTGAATTATTATTTTTTTATATTTCTTATTTTTGCCACTGAATTTTTCTAAATTGGAAGCATTTAAGAATCACTCTTTCACAATTTCTACACCAATAAACAACGGTTTCATATGATTACCAATGATATAACAAGTTTCATTGGGCCTTTGTTATCGCTGTGACATTACCTCTGACAAAACACTTTTTTGCTGCTGTTAAGATTATTCAAGAAAGCCTATTTATCATCTCATGAAAGAGATCTCCGAGGAAAAGTGTCATTGAACGATTCCTGTTTATTGGTATTTAAGTATACTCTTGTGACAAATCAAACAATTACTGAACCATGCTGGTTTTTCACAACAAAACAGTCAACTTCCAAATCGCCTTTAAACAATCTATTTTCTTCGAATATTTTTCGCTTGCAAGATATGAAAGATAGTTAAAAATTAGGTCCACTCATAAAATGGTCGCTATTCCACTGTTGTCTAATATCACTAATATCACTAATACCTTTGCATCTATACGACATCGACAACAAAAAGCAAAATAGATGTATTTGATTTTTTAACAAATTTCCCCCCAAATTTTCATAAACAAATGAATTTCTCAAAGCAATGGGCCATGACCGGTCCACTTAAAAAGATCCGGTGGGCCGCATGTGGCCCGTGGGCTGCAGGTTGAGTACCGCTGCTCTAAATCGTCATTTTTTGCAAAAAAAATTTCTTTTCTATGAATCAGGAAAAAAAGTATGAGTGTTATTTTGCTTCAAAAAAAAAAAAAAAAAATAAGCACTTTTTAAAAATTTATATAGTTATGTAATAACCTCTAATCATTGGTGAATTTCAGCAATTGCCCTTAGGAGGATTCCGAACAGTTTGCTATAATCCACCAAATCTGTGGTAATGAATTTCTGTCAGGCACATAATTTTTGGCGATTAATCTCTGGCATGTAGTTAATCTTTGGCGAATAAACTATGGCACTCACAGATATTCTTAGACCATAAATTTCTGGTATGCAGTTACTCTTTGGAGAATAATCTCTGGCACTGCACGCAGATATTCTTTGGCGGTTAATTTCTGGCATGCAGTTTATCTTCAGCGAATAATCTCTTACGGTATTCATTCTTTGTCGATATTCACTGACATGCAGATATTCTTTTGCGATAAATCAGTGGCATACAATGAATCTTTCGCGATAAATCGCTGGCATAAATAAATAAATACCTTAATGTCCATAGAATGTGAATCTATTTTATGTGTCACATATGAGCTACGCAAAAGGAAGCATAACGTCAAATTAGATTTCGAAATATTGCGAACGAATTTCAACACTTACAAATAAAAATCATCCAGTCTATGATTATATTTGATAACTAATTAATAATTCAATTACACGAAACTAAATACTTTTACATAACATTCTTAAAATCTTTAAATTTAAAGTGCATTTAAACAATGCAGGCTCAATTCTGTGTTTGCAATTATTCGTAAAAGATAGGCTTCCATGAAAAATATTTTCTGTTCGAGTCGTGGATTCGAATCCTAGTGGCCCTAAAAACTCGTCGTGATGATAATCTAATGCATGTTAAATTATTGAAGCCTTTTTAGTTCTTACGTTGGCGATATGTTTAGGTTTGGCGAGTGGGGTGCCAACTATGATGTCGATCTTCACTAGGCCTTGGTTCAAAATTGCGAAGTTCGGCGCCAATAGTTTTCATGTGCGGGGTAAAATCCGGGGTATGACGCTCACCTGTGTATAACGCGCATTTATACTTTCAGGCTGATTTTTTTAATTTTTAGTTTATATTCTCCGTATAACTCGCACCCCCTTTTTTACGAAGAAATCTGAAATATTTGTATGCATTGCTTTTATGTTTTAGTTATTTATTCGAGTTGTTTTCCCGGACTTTTGAAAAAATAGTATACTTCTAGAACTGCAACTTGTAGTAACAGGTGTTGATGGATGAAGGAAGGCAGATGAGCTTGGATATGTTATTACTCTTTCAACAAAAACTTCGTTGGGAGTCGTGTATTTAGTTCTATTTCTCAGAGAAATAATTTATGTCTATATTTTTAAGTTCATATTAGTAGTCTCTTTTTCATCATGTTGTATCTTGCAATGAGAAAAAAAATATCATATGATGGATTTAATGAGTTACCTTAGAACTGTAGAATCTGCCAGCGAAATAATATAATAACGGAGTGAGCAGAATAAAGATGTTCAATATTTTCACCTTCTGAAATGGATGTAAATTTATTTTATTTTTAATATATTTTAATCATCGGGCAATAATTAACACCATAAACACTTTTAGTTCAAAAAGGCAAGTCGTTTCTTTTAAAAAAAAAAAAGTGTTTCGCGATACATGTAGAAGTAAACAATTTTTTTATGCTCACATCTCTTTTATTATTTTTAAAGCTATCGTTTTTATACCCGGCGCATAACGTGCACCCTTAAGTTTCGATCTTTTTGTGTGTGTTCAAAGTGCGCGTTATACGCCGGAATTTACGGTAGTTTAAAAGTGTGATGTAAATAAACAATCAATAAAAAAACACATTTTGTACTTTGGCGTGGGTTCGATCTTAATTCGTTTTTAGTGGTACTAGTAACCCGTCGTATAGAGAAGCTGATGCTCATTAAATCCGTCGAGGCTCGAAGTCCTCAAAGGAGCGTCGTGTGGAAGCTTGGAGAGTAGGATACCAACCAAGGGTGGTGTCGTCTTCTTCACTTAACCTTGGTTTAAACTTACGAAGTTCGTCGCCAACAGCCCTCGTGTTGTTTCTAAGAGAGGCATTAACCCCTTAACTGCCGATTAAAAGTTATGGGATTCGCTCTCCAGTTCCACCGTTTTTCACATAAACGCACGTACGCTGTGTGCTGGATGAAAAAGAAAAGGCACAAATAAGCAAATTTTTCTCTGAAATAAGTAAATCCTCCGCAAACACTGTCAAGGGCATTTTTATTGCATTCCAAAGCCTTCGGAATAGTTTTACTGGTATGAGCGCAAAGGAAAGGATCGTATTTCGAATAGACGGATATATACGTCCGGGGCTCTTAACGCACTGGTTAAGAGAGATGAATATATACGGCGGAGGCAGATAAAGAGTTAAAAGGCAATCAATCAATTTTCGTTGAGCAAAATACATGAAGAATTATACAATTAAAGGGGAAGAACGTGAAAAACTTCTAGTAATAATTTTAATAATTATTAACTTCTGAGAGCATTTTAAAAATCAATTTTCGTTAATAACTTTTTTAGATATTCACAGACGTTAAATATTTCAATTCCAAAAAGTTAAATTTGATTTGTATGATATTGAATTTATCACAAAGTGTAAAATTTAAATGTCAAAATCTAGACAACAAGTAATAAAATTTCCATTAAATCGGAATAGTTCGAAAAGTAATTTAAAAGGTAAATAAGCATGTTATCAGGGTTTTGTTATTCAATAAATAATTTAAACGAAATACAAAGAGCGAACAGTTTATTTATTTGTTTCTTTTTGTTAAAGAAATCTAATTTATTCTATTTGTGAATAGCTAGTAGAATTCAACGAATTTCTATTGTCTTCAAAATAAAAACAACTTCCACTGTTAAAAATAAATGAAAAATATTTAAGAGATACTTGGTTATTTTTACGATTTTCTGGTGTGAAAATAGTTGTATGTTGTAGAAAGAGTGTTTAAAATATTGAGCAAAAATGTAACTTTATCACCTTTTTTTTAAAGTTAAAATATTTGACTTAAATTTTGTGTACATACACTCTCTTAAATATAATTAATGATGTATAAATATTACTTTAAAATTTTTTTATAATCCATATACGGTAAAATATGGCGTATAACGCGCCCTTTTAACACAAAAAATTAGATCGAAATCTACGGGTGCGCATTATACGTGTGGTATAAAAATGAAAGCTTTAAAAATAATAATGAATAAAACATAACAAAATTAGATAAATCGAAATAATTCTATAATTCTAATTACGTAATTAGAAATCTACATAAAGCGAAATACGGTTTATTTTTTTTAAAAAGTGATATATCTTAAGAACATAAAAGGTTCTGGTTCTAGAAGTAAACTGCATCTTTTCAAAAACCTCGAATAATACCTGAAATAAATGACTTCAAAACATAAGGTCATTGTATACGTACATTTCAGATTTTTTCCTAAAAAAAGGGGTACGCGTTATACGGCGATTATACCTAAAAATTAAGAAATGTAGCTTGAAAGCGTAGGTGGACGTTATACGCCGGATTTTGCGGTAAGTGCTATATTATATTTAATTAAAAAATTATAATTAAGATATTGTCTGTAAATAATTTGAAGAATTTTAAAAAGTCTGTAGGTCAAACAAATGAATTACATCTAATGTGTTACCTAATGAGATAATCTGAGTTAATAAAGGGGTTAGTGATACACACACATTTTTTTTATTTAAACCCAAAGAAATGCATATTAATATAACCTCCGATAAAAAAAATATTTTACTGCCTATAAATTGGCTATTCGTTAATATTCAACCAAATGCAAACCTTCGCAAGCGCTTGTAAACATTAGTAATTAATTCGTAACTATAGTGAAATAATAATAATTAAGTTAATGTTTGTGATTCTATCCAGAATGTCTCGTTTTCTATCTAAAATCTGTCGTTTAAAAGAAAAAAAAACCCACAGAATTTTTTAATTGCGAATCCATTAGCGCTCTTGCTCATAACTAAACAAGTAATCTAAAAAAAAATTTTAAGTCAATTCCTACTTAGATTAACAAAGAAAATTTTTATTTTAGCTACTTTTTATTAAATAGTTACAATTAATATAAATATGTATATACATATGACATAACCCCAATATTGAGTGGTAATTAATTTGTATTAATTATCATTAAAGTATCGTATTGTCTTCCAAAACAATCGTGTTTCTAAAAGTTCAGTTCAACTGAATGCTTTAAAACGTGAGAAAAAATCTTTTTCAAGTTTTGACACAAGTCGCCAAAAAGGTCGCTAAGTCGCCAAAAATGATACCAACGAGTCTGTACTTGTAATTCTTTAAATAATTAGTTTTAATCAATTAATTTTTATTAATTATAGTTAAATTATTGTATTATCATACAAAATAATCACATATACAAAATTTCAGCTCAATTGAGCGCTTTACAATGTATTTTATTTTAACGACTCAAAATTCCACCAAGACAAATAAATAAATATAGAGAGATTGTGAGCTAATAGGATGAATTGAAAAATTGAATTCTTACTCTCATGATTATATGAAATTTTTCAAAATATAGAGATAAAAACTGTGCTTCTCAAACTTTCAATCTTTACGACCCAATTATCACACATAATTTCCATCGCCTCCCTTTACAATAACAATAATAATACACTTTGACACTAAAGCTACAATACGACCTCACCATATACACAGTACAAATTATCAAGATAAGTTTTGCATACAACTTTGATTACAATTTTGTATATGATAAGCCCATGGGAGTCAATAGTAAATATTAAACTTGTTTACTTAACTTAGTATTGATAAATTAATCGTCAAATACATTTTGCAGTACTATTTATAAGTATACTATATCAGTGTAAATGTGTATTTTATCTTTTATTCTGTCAAAGTGTACTTTATTTTGCTACCTTTCAGTACGTTAATACAGTCGAACCTCTATTTACCGAACCTCTATATTGAGAAGTCTTCTATACAGTGAACTTTTTCCTGGAACCTTGAACATTTCACGATTTTCTTCGTAAAATAATCTCTCTACAGCGAAGGACATTTTCTATACAACGAACTCTTTCTTTTGTGATTCAATATTTGTTCTCCCTTTTTTTAAAGTATTTCTGAAAATATTTCAAGTTATTCTCCCTTTAACACATTTTATCGTGGTCATAAATCTTGAACTGGTCTTATTATATCCTAACTCGACGAGAGCAATAGAGTTCTGGACGTTTCATCCAAGAAGTGCAAACTTTAAACCTCATTACCCAGTCCACTAGAAACATCCTCGATATCCTCTTTCACCCTCAGTGGAGTTGTCCCGTGTCTCCGAGTTCTAATCAAAGCCCTCGTGTTGCTGAACAGTGCGACGTTAATATTCAATCAATCAATTAACCGAGTTCTAATCATAAAATAATGCATGTTTAATATTACTTGAACGCCTTAAATTATAAAATGTCCTTAAAATTCATTAATTTTAGTATAAAATTATTTTCTTAATATTGAAAGTACAGTGAATTAATACTAAGACATTATTTTTTCTTGTTTTTCTTGTAATTTTTTCTTTTTTTTATGGGTAAGATATATAAAATAAACATATATTAATATTAAAAAAAAGGTGTAAATAATTACTTTTTTAATATATAGTGTTGATGAATTTTAGATTTGTTTTATGTGGTTTATAAAGCATAGCAAAAGATGAACCTCTATACAACGAATTTTCCATACAGCGAACTTTTTTTCGGGATTTAGCGACTTCCTTATATAGAGGTCTGACTGTACTTATTTTAAATAATCTTTTAATTACGACTTTTTGATATGCTATATAGGGTAAACCTTTCTCCCTAGGAGGGGGGGGGGGGAGATCCCCACAGTTTGAGAAAAACTGGCTAAACAATCACTCTATTTTATTGCTCAGCGAATAATTCTCGGAAATAAGTGTCATGACTTTGTACCAAAAAACTTACTTTTAGGAAAACTTATTTTATGATAAAAATCTGACATTGTTTTCTTGTTTTAAACCCCTCTACTTAATCCAAGAAAACATTCACAAAGATCGGCCAAGCGGGTAGCTTATGTTGTTCTGATGTCCTGAAGTTAGGGATGGCGATCTGAGATCGATTAATCGAAAAATCGATTTCTTAAATTGATATGTAACATGGAATTGATTCAGGGAATCGATATTTCATCCTTGAAAATTGACATTCGATTTTTTCCCGTTTTGGTGAAAACCATAAAAACGAAGAATTTAAACATTGTTTATCGCAGGCAGTTGTACACATGATCCTATACTTTACTGGTAACAACAAAAAAAAACTCTATTTATCATCACGTTCAATCAATAGCCATATGAGTATCTTGAGATCATCTGTTCCTTGCGAGCGCCTTTTTTCGATTGCCGGCAACATCGCAAGTGATGAGCGAAACCGCTTGGATCCCAGTAGACATGAGAGACTGCTGTTTTTAAAAAGTTTACATATTAAGCATTGGGAACTATAAGCTATATTATCTATTTTCTAAGTTTTTAATGGAACAAATACATTTAGAAAATGTCTTCTTTTATACCTGATACTTTGATATGGTAATAAAAATAATTGTAATTGTCGAATTCCCTGAACTAATAAAATCCCTTGATTTTACTGATAAGAGGTCGTTTATTATGGTATTTTTCTTGTTTTTCTTAAAAGGGATTTATATTTGCATTGTAAATGCAGACTTGAAAAAAGATCGATTTTTTTAGAAATCGATCTTTTAGACTACGATTTTTTTGTGAATCGATGCATCAGGTTAAGATTCGAATCGATTTAAAAATCGATCTTTTTCGTAAAGAATCGTCATCCCTACCTGGAGTACCTTAGGGAGGAATTTAGGAGAAGAGGGTTCCAGCTTAGGTGTCACCTCGTTACTTGACTGTGGTTTGAAATTACGAGATCCATCGTCAATAGCGCTCTTGCTTCAGAGTCTGACATAAATTAATATTAAATCGAATCTAATCAGAAGACAATTAAATCTGAGTTGGCATCCTCACTAATGTGAACATTTTTACAGATTGAAGAGATTAAATTTTTTGTAGCTACTTTCTTTAAAAAATTTTCAACATACTTAGGAATTTAAAAAACAACTGTAATTAATGCACTACGATAAATAATTTTAATTAATAGATACAATGGGAGCGAGAGATTTACTTAAAAAAATTTCTTGAAAATATATATATAATTTGTTAGGAAAATATAGCTAATTAAAAGATAGCTCCCTTTAACGGGCACACACCACAACTAAAAACATTTTTCTGTGATAAAGTACTTGATAAATGTAATGTTCTTATCCTCTATAAACATTATTTAGTCACAAAAAAATGATCTAATTGAGGTTTTTTTTTCCTGGGTAGTGTCTAGACGTTATAACCACTACGCACTTAAGACATTTAGCTTACTTTTCAGGACAGAAATAATGAATGAAATTACAATAAACTTTTTATGAAAAATTAACATTTATGCTAATAACTATTTCAATAACAATTAAATACAAAGTATAAATGTAATAAAATAATAATACAATAATTGTCCAACATAGAATAATTATTAAAATATACATTGAAATTGAAATATATCCACATTTTATACATTATTTAAATTTAGTATAAGGTTAGAAATAAAGTAATATTTTTGAGGATTTAAATTTGTTATTTCACAAATTTGATAAGCTTTTCACTGTGGAACTTTTCAAAGCAAGTAGGACCAATTGCTTGAAGGCACAGTGGTACGCACAGAAAAGCTATAATTCTTTTTTAATTTCTATAAAAAAGTTTCAACATTTTTAGGATTTAAAAAAAAAAACGGTAATTAATGCACTACAATTTTCGAACCCAAGAATCTCGTACCATATAAAGTTTTATTTATATTTCCCACTCCCAACATCCTCACGTGATTTTAAGTGCTCTCTCTCGAAGAGGAAGAGCGAAAATTTCAAGGTCATTTTTCTGTTCTATATGGGCAGTGGATAGAACCTCTATCCACATATAAAAGCTTTCCAAAAACCTAAATAAAACCTTTTTCTTTTAATTGCACATTTGCTTAATTCATTCAGATGAGAGAAAAGTATACTTAAGACATGTCGAATTTTTTTTTCAAAGATCAGAAATTTTATTTATAGTAATCAAAATACAATTTGTAGATTTACACGGAGAAAAACTGTTTTCTACTACCCATCAGAGGACATGAAATGCAAAAAAGGTATCGTGTTGGCATCTGTATTGATTTTTATGCATTTTAGCTTCAATTAACGCATAAGGATAGACTAAATATTGAACACCCGCTTGGAGAAAATTTCTTTAATATGTAGCTAGGCCTATTAGCCACTGCCCACTAAAGGGTTAATAAAGCTTATATAATTCCGTAGAATAAATTATAGTAAACAATTATAGAAAACAGAGGAGATTTTTTTTACATAAATTTCACAAGCAAATTCATCAGAAACGTTTAAGGTATCCCACTACGTTCGGAACCGTGATTTTAAAAAAGCGCATAAATGGATAATTTTCATGATAGTTAGTGTCACTCAGATTAGAATACATGCATACAATTATTTTAAGGACATTTTGACAAAAAAGATTATTTAAATACAATATATCGGCAAAAAATTAACTTAGAATAATCTTTTTTCAAAATGTTCTCCTTTTGTGAAAAATACTTCTATTATAATAATATTTTGCCTGTATATAGCTCAGATCTCTCTACAGAGGCTCAACTAAAATTTTTGAAAAATTCACATTATTTTCAGAGTCACCACCAATTGAAATAATTATTGGCGTTTTTTTCTTAAAATTGCTCTTCTCTGTTGTCGTAAAATATGGATAAATCCATTTCTAAGTTAGATATTTCAAAACTTCTAGTTGAGTCTCTGTAGAGAGGTTTGAGCTATATATAGGCAAAATATTATTATAATAGAAGTATGTTTCACAAAAGGAGAATATTTTGAAAATGGGTCATTCTATGTTCATTTTTTGTCAAAATATTTTACTTAAATAATTTTTTACTGTAATACTATTCTTAAAACAATTTTATATACATTTTCTAATCTAAGTGACACTAAAAATCATAAATATTATCCATTAACACGCTTTTGCAAAATCATGGTTCCGAACGTAGTCGGATACCTTAATGGCGAAGAAGTAAGAAATAGTTTATGCTTAAGGCATAGAGAGAAGAGATACGAGATATAACTTGGTCTCACAACTTTGTAGAGTGGCACTGTACCACATGTCTCACGGGTGCCATAGGTTGTCGACCCCTGTCCTACAGTATAAAGAAATAAAATCGTGCAAAAGAAAATATAATTATTCATCAATAAAGCATTATTATTAAAAATACTTATAAGATTAATTCATATTCAGAAAACTATATTTCTTTTCCTACCAGGAGGGGCAAAATTTTTTTTGAGTACTAAATGCTTCTTTTATATATTTAACAATTTTGTTTCCTGTCTTAAATAACTTCCCACATAAATTAAAATGAATTTAGAAACGCAGAAACACTTTTCTTATCCTTAGATAAAACTTAATTTCGAAAACGTTGCTAATTTACGATACATATGAGAGCTTACAACGGTAATAAGCATCTTTTTAATGTTCAAAATTCAAACCCTTTCTCGATGCCTATATTTGCTCTGGAAACAATTTATAATCTCATTGTTTATGGCTTCATCTTTTCTTTCTTTACCAGGGACCTTGAAAATAAAATAAGATAATAAAAACATTTTTTTACCAACTAATTCAAGTTCTATCTTTTCATTTTCTTAATTCCTAGTCCGTTGAAAGCCTATTTAGATTCGAATATAAGAAGAAATCAGAAAAACACCTGCCTGTTTTTTTAACCCATTGGATTTATCACAGAAAAAAAATAAGAAATAAACTTTCCAAGATGACCTTGATGTGTAAATGTTAATTCTTTTCTTCTTTTAAATTGCAAACACAGCGATGTAAAACAACGCTCACTGTGTTGCCATTCTATGTGTTTTAAATCTTGTTCATATACTTTTTTTCGTCTGCTCGAAACTCGAATGTTCTGTTACAGAGAAGAACAAAGGAATATAAAATATAATTGCTTTGCACGCTTGTTTACAAATGAACGAAATATGAATAAACTGATTGCATTGTCAGAACTTTAACAGTGATTTTTGTTATTTCTTTCTCCTCTTTGCTTTCAAAGCCACATCTCTTAAAACAATTTCTTCTCGGAGCAATGCCAGCAATAAAAGAAATAAATTTGATTTTTAAATAGTTCTGAAGAATTGGTGGTATTAAATACTCTAAAACGAGACTGGTCCAATAAATCATTGTACTTACAGAATCAGTTCTCCGTGACATTATCACCTTCTAAGTAGTTCCGCTTGGCATTCACACCCTCGTGCATTCGGGGCTGCCATTGCTGGTAACAGTTCTGGAACGTTTTGCCTGAACCTCTTCAACTGAGGTAAAATGGGTTCCCATTAAGCAAGATTTACCTGCAGGAAATAAAAAAAGTATCATGGAGCCAAATCAGGTGAATAAGGAGGATGCTCCATCACAGTAATGTTTTTGCTGGTTAGGCCTGACAGATAGGGTCATGTAAGCGGGTGTATTGTATTGTGGCGTCATCCATCACTCCCCAATTCTGGCGCTTTTTTTGTCTAATTTTTTCCCGAAGTATCTTTAATCTTTCAATGTAGTAGTGTTGATGAACAGTCTGACCACTAATGTGAGTGAGAACCCACTCATATCACGAATTTTGGCAGTTTTGGTCTGTAATCGCTGACCTTGGGCGCCCCACAGGTTCATCCTCTTTCTTACTGTGACCCTTCCCCCTGAAAACCGCTTATACCATTCAAACACATGTGCACGAGACAAAGATTCGTCTCCATAAGCCTCGGTTAATATTTGAAATATTTTCGTGACTGATTTCTTAAGTTTCACAAGAAACTTGATGTTGATTCGACACTTTTCTGGCAGAATGCAGTTGCACATGTTCACTCAACTAGCGTGATTGATTAAAGCGAAACTGGCCACATGGATAGAGGAGGTGCTTGGGATGACGTCACCAACTTCACACTTCAAGCTACACACTTAGTCTCGTTTTGTGTGTATGTGTGTGTCACACCTTGTATTTATGGAATACCAAAGCCAGCTAGACTGGAGAATCGGCTTTTCACAATGGATTCAAATGTGTTAACTTAAGCAAATGATTCGATGAATGTGTAGACACACACATGTACCTTCGTTGGAAGTGAACGATGACACTTCACGGTCACTGTAGGGGAAAAAGCGATCACGCTGAGATGCCAGCCGTCGTTATAAGTTTTCCCCCAGACGCTGATTGAAATGGAGAATAAATGTTCTGGATTAGTTCTTCCCGCAACAGCACGGAATAGACTATTGAGACATCATCGCACAACCCGCGCTTCCACGGGATTGGGTTCTCGAGTTTATGTCATTTACCGCGATAGTGCGGGATTCGGGCGAAGAAACTAAGTACATATGTCGATTTCAGATACATCGCTTCACGTCTGTTCTCTGCTCGCTGCATTGAATACATCAACGTTCCACGATCTAGCAGTCGCTCATGGTTGTTAAAGAACTCAACTTGACAATTTTGTGTTACTTGTGTTTTTGTAGTAAGAATAATATGTCATATCTTAAAAGATGGGTACAATGTCTAAAATAAGCGCATAGAAATAAAACATACAATTTTAATACAGCATGGCCGCACCTACGCCACTGGGTGGAACGCAATACAGTAGAGCATCGTTTATCCGAACGTTTATTATCCGGAACGTTAAATATCCGAACCAGGTTTTTTTTTTTTTGTCAACTTCATGTACTGTATATAAATACGTTTTCGAACAGTGCAATGCTCAACCATTGTTACGCGTGAGGCCAAAAGTGACGGGAAAACCCAAGGTCAGGAATATTTGGGGAATTATATTTGTGTGATTTGGTAAACATCAGCGCGGAATATTAGGTCATTTTGTTCCCAAGTGAGCGGGTGTATACGTGCTCTTTTGTTGAATTGTGAACTGCTATGGCTTCGAATTCAAAACGGAAGCGCAATGTCTTGAACATAGAGACAAAACTTGAAATATTGAACCGTCTCGTGAGGGGAGACAGAGGAGTATCACTAGCACAGTTTTATAATGTTGGAAAGTTAACAATTTCTGACATAAAAAAAAGCAGAGGAACCATTTTAAATTTTGCTTCAAAGCTTGACTCAGAAGATGGCTCGAAGAAAAGAAAACTGCTGACGCTTACAGCTATGGCGTGGTACGAACAACAATCAGAGTGCTGTCCTACTCAACTAACTGCTACTTAAGAGAATCAGAGACATTGCAGGGAAAAAACGAAGGTATACAATGGTACAGCGAAAAATAAAAGATTATTTTCCACAATAAAGGTAAAATTGCGATATTTTGCACCTATCTAGCTTTTTCTTCAAGCACGTTTCTCGCATGGGATGATTTTCAATATTCGTATAGAGTCCGGTTTCATATACTGCATGCATAGCATTCGGTTATCCGAACAATCGCGTATCCGAACGGTGTCCGGTCTCAATTGATTCAGATAAACGACGTTCTACTGTACCTTAAAAACATCGTAAGAGTAACCCGTCCGCTGGAAAAGTCCACCCGACCGACCGGGTCTAAGATATCCTGTTTAAATAAAATAGTTTCAAAGAACTAAAGACCAACTAAGTGTGTAAAATGTTTGAGTAAACTTTAAAATCATCAATGGTCCAATAAATACTTAGATCCAATTGCACTAATGAAAAAGAATGCAATATTTTTTTGGTAAAGGAACAAATTTTTGGAAAAATTAATATTATTGAGTTAAATTTTTCCACTGGCTTTCAGTTTTAAATGCAATTCTTTAATGAAAATTCGATATTGATTCTGGAATTTCTAATTATAGTTTTTGTAAATTTTAAATCATGAAGGTATATATAAGTATATTGAGATAAAATGAATATCCTCGCAGCAGAAGGGAAAAAATGTTCTAGTATTTGTTTTTATATAATTATTATTCAGGTGGAATTTTTTCATAGTATTTACAAAAGCTATGCAAACATTATTAGTTTCATAAAGTGATTAAAAAATATATTAGCGACATGAATACGTTTCAATGATATACATATATATAATTATATATATTTAATTTTACAGTTAATTATGTATATATATGTAATTCTTTAAATATTCCATTTTTTTCTGTTTACAGAAAAATGAATTTGATTAAAATATTTTGTCTTGATTCAAATTCTTCGGGAAGTACAACAAATGGACTAAATTCATGATGGTCACATGATAACGACAATCACGTGTTTCCCATTGATTAAAAATTGACATACTAGTTGTTCAACTTGTAAAGTTTAGATAACATTTAAAATTTGATGATTGGGTAAAAAGTTCACGAGTTAAAATTCTTCAAACAGTTTTCAAAATTAAAAAAATAAAAAAAAAAAAAAAAAAAAAAAAAAAAAAACTTACACTATGCAAATACTTTTAAATTAAGTGCATTTTGTTTAACTATGTGCATTATTATATCGTTGACAAATATGTACTTTCTAAAAGAAAGTTTCTGCAAAAAGCAAAAGTTGGCAACAGTGAAGCACATGAACTAATTGGCTGGAAACGCGTGATTATATTTATGATATAATTATGACGTCGCATTAATTTATTAACTGATTGGCCAAAAACACGTAGCTCAAGTATCATGTGACTATGACGTCACATGAATTTAGTCCATTAAACATTAACTAAGCAAAACCCCGTGGTAAATTACTTTAAAAAATAATCTAGGATTCTATAGGAATATATAATAGGAATAATATCTATGGGATTCTTATAGAACAGGGGTGGTCAAATAGCGGACAGTCATAAAACAAAATATAGAGAAAATTTTCTGTATTATGTCGGCGTAAAGTTTTTCTTGCATGAAGATCAACAAGAATAAATATAGATGCAAGTTGGCTCACATTGACTTGCAGGCTGTGATGATTTCATAAAACCTCAAAACTGTAGAAAAATAAGATAGGGTACACATTTGTTTCATAAAACTGATTCTAAAATTAAATATGCTTGTAGCTATTTAGGATAATTTGCTACCGGACCAACCAACTTGCACGAGTCGCAAATGCCGCAGTTGCAAGCTATGGTGCAAAGAAGCTAAGAAAAAGAACAGAAAGAGTAACTTATTATGGGGCAGAGAACATTTTATTAAAAGGTTGTACTACATCAGGTGTTTGAAATTACGACCAAAAGTCGTCTGGAAGACCTGGCAGTTGCGCTGTACGAAATTCCTTCAGTCTGTAAGCAAGTAAGCCTCATTGTAAGAAGATCAGATGTACCCTACCATCCAAAGGGGTGGTAGGGCATATTTGACACATTCTCGCAACAAGTCCTGCACTAACTTTTTGATGTAGTACATGTTCCTCGGTCGTTTTACCACTTCGTGTGGAGCCAGCATGACTGGACTAATCCGCATAACGGAATTCACACTTGCTGACACCTCAAAGTAACATTTGTACAGCGGTGAATAGGTCGTGGCCCGTCCCATTGGCTTTCCAGATCACCGAACCTATCATGCATTGACTTCTTCTGGGATCACATGAAGAGTTTGCGTTCGAGACCCTCGTTCCTTCAGTTGAAGACCTCATTGCTCGAATATCTGTAGCTGCCGGGAGGATATCTGAAATGCCAGGAATCTTGCAGAGCGTAAGGAATTCTATGCATCGCCACTGTCAGGCCTGCTGCCAGACGACTTCTAGTCGTAATTTCGTGCACCTTTTGTAGTTCAACCTTTCTCAATACAATGTTTTCTGTCTCATTAATGTGTTGCTATTGTTGTACTTTTTTTTCTGCTTCTTTGCAACATAGCTCGCAACTACGACATTTGCGACCCTGCATTCCTATTTAATTCCGAGTCGTCTCTGTACCCCATACACACCCTGCAAGTTTGTCGATGTGGTAGAGGATCACCCTGTAAATAATATGAAATTAGCATAATAAATAAATTTTAAAACACTGCCGCTGTTTTATTTAACATATATTTATTGATTTTTATACGGTTCAGTTTATACCTTTTCCGGGATGCAAAGCTAACTAATGAATGCAATTATTTCAAAAATTCGCGACCTTCCGGTATTCTTCGCTTTCACAATGTGGGCCTCGGGCCAAAATAATATGCATTCCCTGATTTAGAGGAGTCTATGATCTACAGCATAGGTTCCCAACCCTTTTTGAACTGGTGCCCACTTTTCTAGTGAATATTTGGATACCGACCCCCTCCCACTCCAGAGAAATAATAGCGTACATAACACATGGTGAAAACACGAATTAAATTTTTTAAAAATATTCTATTACTAACAGAATTTACTTTTTTTAATTTAGTTTTTTCCTAAAGCCCCCAATTTTTTTTTTTTTTACTTGCAAATCTGAAATAGGTATTGCCGCAAGAATATACAATTTTAAATACATACGATTAAAATAAGGTAACCAGTATTAAAGTTTACTCTTGATAGTACATAATCAGCGTGTTTTTTTAGACTATATTTGGTTAATCTGCCCATGCCTCTCCATACTATTT
>BMAV01015956.1:29449-50799 GCA_019973955.1 Trichonephila inaurata madagascariensis
AGTATTAAAGTTTACTCTTGTTAGTACATAATCAGCGTGTTTTTTTAAGACTATATTTGGTTAATCTGCCCATACCTCTCCATACTATTTCACTCCCTCCCTAATTTATTCTGTTTCTCTTACTGCCCCCCTGAAAGCCCCAAACGCCCACGTTGAGAACCTATGATCTACAGGCTGTTGGCCAGTGATGCAGGTTCAAATTTCAATTCCGTCAAAGGCGCTCGCGAAATGCATTGGTGAATATCAGCAGCTGTTGTTAATAGAATGAAACATTGAATGAATTAGTGTTTATTAATAGCACACTTTAAAGCAACACAAGGCCTATTGGCGATGGATATCGTATTTTGAACCACAGTCAAGTGACGAGGCAGGTAGCTGAGTAGGTACCCCCTCTCCGGAACTTCAACACCTACCCAACGGGAGGACTTTGAGCCTCGACGAATTTAACACACATCAAGTAGTCTACACGGCGGGTCTTTAGTAGCATCAGGACTCGGAACCCGTGACATGCCTGCCCCGAGTTCGTCACCATAACGACAAAGCTGCCACGGCCGCTTAATGAAATGAAATCTTGAAGTGATGTGATGTGGAATTTTGGTTTGAGAGGAGGGCACATATCGTCCCAAAAATGACTCTTTCTCTACCATGGTTCTGTAGTAAATCAAATGAGGAGATGTATGTGTGTGATAAATTCCTTAAGGCCTCATCACTCGAACACATGTTTGGAGCAGTTTTTCTTCAAAGCAACTCTTTTGAGCAATTTCAATTCAGTTGCCTTAGCAACGGCTTCGAACAACTTTTTCCTGGTGTGCTGAAAGAATTGCTCGAAATTCCAGCCAATAGGGTTCTTCGTTTGTCTACGTCATAAACAAGATGGCATCCTCGGCTTCGTCAAATGCCTCAGAAATGGCGGTTTATTTCCATTTACGACCGTTAACAAAAACGTGAGCGAAGTAAAAGGTATAAAATCGGATGTTAATGGAAATAATAATGGATATTCGTTTTCCGAAGCGGAAAAAATGGCGAGTAAATGTTCAATGTGAAGATAGGGAACGGCTGACTTCAGTGCGTATTATTTTCTTTACGGCAACCCTTCACCCTCGCAGCTGCTCGAAAGAGACTCAAGTTATTCCGAAACAACGTGTGTTATAATGTCTTTTGACTCCTGTTTTACGTTGTTTGTTGAATAGCGGCTATTAAGGGGTGGGAAATTTTGTGAAATTTTTTAATACTTAATAGCATAATTTTAGTATTTATTTGTGTAAATATGGAATAATATTAACTATTTCAAAGCAAATACGTTTGTTAGTTTTAATAAATACCCTCCCATTTAAAGGCCTTTAAGATCTTTTGTCATCAGTTCTTGAAACACAACATAATTCTTAAAACAAAACAATTTTTGAAACTATATAAATAATTCTCTCCGATCAAAACAATTCTAGGAAATAAGCGCAGACTAAAATTTTATGAATTAAATATAAAAGTTTTTTCCAGACGTTCTGTCTTTTTGGGGTACTTTTTTAAAAAAACAATTTCTAAATTTTAATACAAAATTCTTAATAATCTTAATTAGAAGTATAAAAAAGTATTTAGTTTAAAATATTTAACTCCAAAAAATAAAAGTCTAAAAACTGTTTTAAAGCGTCTAGTGACATTAAAAAAAAAAATCTTTTTTTTATTCATAACATGAAAATATATAAACGAGAAACTTGTTACTAGAGATAATTTTAATTAACTCGAATATTTACAAAATGTTCTTAAAAACATTTGCTAACATATTTTTGAGAAAACCTCCACATTCTTGTAATAAAATTCTGCAAAATAATTATTTTAAAGCTCGTACCTGCTTTTGGAAATCCAGGTAAAAGTATACAGTTTTCCCGTTTTAATGAGCTCTTTAATTTTGCTATTTTTCTTTTTAATGATTTCGAAAACTTCTGCTCGCGAATTCGAATGCATTTTCGAATTCAAAAAAGAATATACTGCTGCTAATCAGAATAACTCTGAAACAGATTCTTCAGAAATGTATATATGCAAGTGGAAAATCGCTGAGAGGATTTGAAAACTGTTTTTAAAATTGAAATTGCAAATTCAGCGAACAAATTTCCCTGAAGTATTTATTTAAATCTGTTCAAATGAAACTTTAAACACAAATTAAATATTTTATTTAATTTTATTAGATTTTACATTTAAGGGAATTTTTAAAATGTTTTGCTGGTTTTTTTTTCTTTTTTTCAAATTTTGAACTTAATTTTATATAATAAATAACGGCTTATTCTTATGAATGATACTGAATAATATTTAATTAAATAAACAAAAAGTGTTGATTTAAATTATAATATTATAGTTTGACTGTGATTTCAGAGAGAGACAATCAATGCGTACTGGAATGCGTCAACTAAATTATTAAAGTACGAAAAGAAAAAAAAAAAAAAACAGAAAAAAATTCAAAAGAATTTTTTGAAATATATTTATTTAATTAAAATAAAATGAAATTTTGATAAGTGCAGTAAAATATGTGAGTTATATGTATAATTTCTTTCCCCTTTTTTTTCCAATTCATTTAATTATTTTTTAAAATTAAATAAATTTATTTATGAAAGGTTTATTAAATATTAAATGATATTTTATGTAATTATTTTGTATTTTATAAAGTAAAGCGACGTTACACACAAAAATTCCCGTTTTTGAACTATTACACGAACATACATGAAAATTGTGTGTGTGACAACTATGTCCTTCTCTGATGAGTATAGATCTACTGATAAAATAGGTTTTCTGAAAATCAACTTCCAAAGGAGGAAAGGGCGTTATAGACAAAAATTCCTTTTTTTTAAACAATTAGACTTACAGAATTTATAATTGTCAAATTTATTTATTTTGTTGAATAAAGATACTCCAAGTACAGATTTTTCAGAAACTGATTCCCAAGGGGGATTTACGGGGGCGTTATAGATAAAAAAAATTTTTCGTTTTTGAGCTATTAGACCTGCAAACATGAAAATTGACAAACAGGGTTCTTTTATTGAATAGATTTCCGTTAACAATAGGTTTTACGTAAATTGACTTCAAAAATGCTTACGTTGGCGGTAAGATTAAAAAATAAAATTTTTGAAGTATTAAACATGCAGATTTGAAATTCGGTAAGCATGTTTCTTTTACAATGTAAATATCCACCTGAAAACGAACATTGAGGAAATTCCACTCTCAAGAAGAGTTGCAGGGGACTGCGGAGGCATTATAGATTAAAAAAAACCGTTTTTGTACAAATAGATTTACAGACCTTTAGTTTTGCAAGCATGTTACTTTTGTTGAGCAGAGTTCCACCAAAATTGTGGTTTGAGGAAATTGATTCCAAAGGTGGGAGGCTACAGGAATGTGAATAATAAATATATTTCTGTTTTAGAAATTCAGATTAAAGAAGTGAGTCAATTTAATCGAAATGTTAACGTTAGGACTTCGATAACACTAACCTAATGAACATGTATAGAGTCAGAATGGGATGAAATACCCAGCGAAGCCGGCAAGCTACGGGTAATGTATATGCATGGAGATGGGAAAGTTATGGAGGAAACACTACGAACGCTGGAATGGAACAAAATGTGTTGGAGTATTTAAAAATGATCGTGTTAACATGGCACCATGAGGAACGTTTTGGCTCATTAATGATGATACGGTGCAGAAAGAAGAGGAAAAAATTCGAAAAAGCAAACAATATACAAAAATGCATCATTGTCTAATGAGTTTCCTTAAATTTTAAGCAGTGTTCTCAATCCAATGTTGATAAAAGACATTATCGAAAAAGTCATACTTATGCTTACTGAGTTCGTGAATGCCAAATGTTTAGCCACAACTTTGGAGAAAGAGATAAACGTTAAAGGCAGTTTTTTTTAGATAGCTTGGGTATCTACGTTTCGGGGTGGCACAAAACGTTGATATTTGACACTGAATCAGACGCGTAGCTACCGCCGTATCAATGATACGGGGCCCCCAAGCTACAGGGGTTCCAACATGTGTGACTACAGTCCACTTACAGAGCTTCCATATCTAAAAAAGGGTCCAGAAGGAATTTTGATACAGGGCCCCCTCAGGGCCAGCTACGCCAGTGCACTGAATATTACTTGTTCTTGTGCTTAATATGCCTTGTTTTTGCAATATTTAGCTTAGAATTTCAGATTAATTGATTATTAAAATAGAACTACAACGAACAGCAGGAGAGAGGGGAGTTGGCGATGGACATAGTGACAAGGGTGACAGCTGACACACCCCTCTTCAAACTTCCACACCATGCCAGCGTGAGAACTTAGAACATCAACAAATTTAACGTGCATGAACTCTTCGATACTGCAGATCTTGACAACGCCTAGACTCCACAAGTGCAACGCCATCTGTGAGGCTGTGACCATGACCATAAGGCTACAACGACCTTGATATCAATTCTAATTAGATCCCTTTGCACGAGGGAAAGTCAAAAAGTAAAGGGGCTTTTGCAATATCTCTTTCCAAAATTTGGCAACAGCGCTAGTATCCAGCGCTGAATGAGAGGTAGTCGGCAACGATTCTGTGCATCGAGAAATTAATCTTTCCTTATAGTCGTTAGAGTGTGGCAGACCGTTCAACATGGCACCACCATTGTCGATCTGCACCAAGGAGGAAAGGAGGGCAGTGATTCGTTTTTGTTTGCAGGAGGTGTGTTACCTATGCTGGATACTAGCCATCCCTTCCATCAGTATATCCTCAACGATGACGACCTTCAGAGATTAGCGTCGATGGACTGCTCGATCTTTCATCATCACATAAAGAAGTTCTTCCCTGTTTGAAGCGCTATATCCTATCGTAGATCTTGCTTCGAGATAAACAGATATTACCATATTGTGCTTGCATGCGACGAATAATTTCCGCTGGTTTCACCCCTTCCACGAACAAAAGGCGAATCACTGTCCTCGTTATTGAAGATCGGTAATGGAGCTGCCTTATTGAACGTTCTGCTATACTCCAACTACGAGCGAAGACGAGAGACATGCTGTATAGAAATGCTGCCTACCCCTCATTTAGTGAGGGATACTAGCGCTGTTGCCAAACTTTGGAGTGATTGCAAAAATTCCCTTTGTGACGGGGTTTTATCGGATTTTCATACTAATCCTCTTGGGGAATTTTTGGGGCCAGAATAGAGTTATTTCACGGCCAATCCTCTCAAGAAGAAACCGCGATATGCAGATTAGTTAATAGATATATAATAGAGCTTTAGTATTCGCATGGTAGAATAGAAGAAGGAGACAGAATGCTGAGATCCTGAACGCCGTGAGCTGTTCGTAAGATATTAAATACAGAAGCGTAATTATAGAACGGGCTTAAGCGTGTTAAGAAATCTAAGGCAGATAAAGATTCTTACGATAACTTCTCATAAAGATAAGTGGTTAGGATTTCAGGCACTATTTACTTAGAATTTAGAAATACGTTATACCACTTCTGATTGCATCCTTATAATAAGACTTGTGTTGTTTGGATCAATATACTGGAATAATAATAAATTAATTGATTATGGCTAACTTGAGTGATCAATCATTTCCTCCTACAAATCTAGGTCGCGTAGATGAAGAGATTATACCCCTGAGTCGGGGGGGGGGTATCACACCTTTACTTTATGACTTTCCCTCGCAGAACTGGCAAACTTACTGGAATAATATACCTGACATTATCAAGAAGTTTTACGAAGGAAAAGTTCTTAGTTAGAAATTCATTGTATATGATGCCAGAATTCCTTATTTAGTTATTTAAGGTTGGTATTTGAATTTCAATCATATATGCATTTCATTATATTCATCTATTTATTTTACATATGTAATATAGCTTATACAAAATTCTAATTTACTGAGCTATTAAGCTAATAATGAAAACTCTAGAAGAATATAGGGTACTTACGTATAATATCATGGACCAATTTCATCAAACCGAAAGACGTTTCCAAATGCCAGTAGCAGAAAACCATTCCCGTGCATGTTCAAACAAATATTATTAACGATGATATTATTTGGCGAAGTCTTTCAATTTTTCAAGACTGGTCGATGGAATAATACGCAGTTACTGAAATTAGTTGTGTAATATAATAAAGCAGGCGAAAATTTTTTAAAAAAAGAGAAATATGATATTTAAAAAAGTATCAATTGATCTATTAGCGCCTTAAGACATCCTCAAAATTAACAAGTAATATAAAAAAAAATTTAAGTCAATTCCTACTTAGATCAACAAAGAAAAATTTTATTTTATAGCTACTTTTTATTAAACAGTTAAAATTAATATAAATATGTATATACATAGGACAGAATCACAACATTAAGTGGTCATTAATTTTTATTCATTATTCTTAAAGTATCGTATTGTCATCCAAAACAATCGTGTCTATAAAATTTCAGTTCAAACGAATGCTTTAAAACGTGAGAAAGAAACCTTTTCACACACAAGTTTTGACACAAGTCGTCAAAAGAGTCGCTAAGTCTCCAAAAATGATGCCAACGTGGCTGTATTTGTAATTCTTTGAATAATTAGTTTTAATCAATTAATTTTTATTAATAATAATTAAATTATTGTATTGTCATCCAAAATAATCATGTTTATAAAATTTCAGCTCAATTGAACGCTTTAAAATTTATTTTATTAATGATTGAAAATTCCACCAAGATAAATAAATAAATAAATAGAAAGTGCGAGCTAATAGTAGGAATTGAAAAACTCAAATTAATATTACTATAACGAAAACTGATAGCGGTTGGTGACGAACCTAATGATTTTCAACATAAATCAAGTGATGTTGAAGGCATCAGAACTCTCTTCAGCACGATGAGTCATTAGAGAAATTAGGATTTCATTACGGAGTTGATTGGAACATCTCCAATAACGAAGCTTGGGACCATCGTCCCTCAGCTTTTACACTCGGTGCAGAATTCCAAGTAAAAAATATTCGAGTTCTTAAAAAAATTTCCTATATTTTTGTAATCCGAGGTCTGTCTAACAAGTACTTGACCTTAAAATTTCCCACGCATCACGCAAGGTGTTGCCACAATACAGAATGGAAAAATACAGCTTATTGCGCAAGCTTTAACTTTATCGCTATGTCCGGCCGCTACCTACTGGTTTCTTTCATGAATGGGTTAAGTCAGTGCTTCTCAAACTTTCAATATTTGCGACCCAATATTCAATCATAATTTTCATCGCGCCCCCTGATTACAATAACAACGTGTTGAATTCAACGATACTATACTTTGGAGCTAAGGCTACAAAACGACTTTAACCTCTTGATTGTCACTGGCGTATATAAATGTCTCACTCAGTTAAAGTGTTAAGTGCCCCGGACGTGTATTTACGTCTTTCCGAAGTACGATCTTTTAACACACACACACAGAGCACTGCTATTCACAAAATTATTCCTAAGGCATGGGTACGTTATAAAAAGACCTTGACAGTGTTTGCAAAGGATTTACTAATTTATTCCTTTTCTTACTCCCCCCCCCTTTAATCAGCAGTTAAGGGATTAATAATAAAACGTACAAATTATTAAAATAAGTATAAATTTTTGTATATAATTTTAGATATGACAAGCTCATGGGGTCAAAAGGTAACTATTAAACTGGTTCTTAACTTTTGCATGGTTAAATTAATTATAAAATACATTGCACAGTACTGATACATTTATAAGTGTATTCTGTCAGTGTAAATGTGTATTTATTTCTTATTACGTCAGAATGTATTTTGTTTGCTTACTTTCAATTTCAGTAAGTTATAATTTTTTAAAAATAATCTTTTGTTTTCGACTTTTCAATATGCTCGCACCCCCCTCGTAGAGTTTTCACGCCCCCCTAGGGGGGCACACCCCACAGTTTGAGATACGCTGGGTTAAGTACAGATACTGTATCAAATCTTATCAGAAATTTAATGATTACCGATGTAAAACAGATCGCAAGATTCAGTAGGTGTTAAGCCGCTTTCACACCAAGGCAGTCAGCGTCGAGCGTTGAGCGTCTAACCAATCAGGGACTTCATCTTACTCGAGATCAAGTCTCTGATTGGCTAGACGCTCAACACTGGACGCTGGCTGCCTTGGTGTGAATGCGGCCTTAGAAAATGAAGCTGCGGGTGTAACTGGAATGATGAAGTGTTTCAACCGATTCAAATACGTGGAGAGTGAGGATTGTTCTGGAAAGACACAAACCACTCGAAATGCAGTTATTTCTGCGAGGTTGAAAAATCTGGTAAAATAATATATCGTTTGGCTGTACGAGAGATTACGAAAAAATTCAGAACCGTCTGCGCATACAATTTTACATGAAGATTCCTAAGATGTGCAGAGTGAAATTCGTGCCCAAGTTGATGTCGGCAGCACAAAAAGAACTCCATTTTGAGATTTCTCAGGACCTAATCGATACTATCAATACTGATTCTCAGTTTCTGAACACCGTGATAGCTAGAGATGAATGAAGGGTGCAAGGTACGATCTAGAAATAAAAGCACAGTGTTCGAAACATGAGCACCCCGAGTCCCGAAGGGCAAAAGAGTGTGACAGGTGTAAAGTAAAATCAAGATGAGGCCGTGTTCTTTGATATCCGGGGTCTTGCGGATCATTAATACGCACCAGAAAGACAAACAATGACTAATGAGTACTATCCACAAGCTCGCCTATTCTGAGAGGTAGCACGGCGCGAAAGATAGAGATATGGATTGCGAAAAATGGGCAGTTGCATATTACTCTTCATTTACTGGCCGTTACTCTCCCGTTTCTCTAGGTATTTCAGAGCGTTGTAACACTATACATTATTCTTAGGTTATTGTTATCCAAGACTATACATTCTTTTTAGGTATTTATTATCTAACATAAAGCCTTCGATTGAATTAAAAATATTCGTATAGCCCTCCCCTTTTAATTGAAAAAAGACTTAAATTTCTAATACAGAAGCATACCCATCATTTACGTCTCTGTAATACCCCATGCCATAGTAGTCGATTACTTAAAACCTCTTGTTTAGCGGATTTCTGTTCTTTAAAAGGAATATTCTTGTCAAAATCCAAATCTGTAAATCTAATTGCTGAAACACGGGAATTTTTTTTATCTGTAACATCCCCCGTGATCCCGCTAATTCCCCTGGAAGTTAATTTTCGTAAAACACGCTTTTAACGGATCTCTGCTTAACAGAAGAAACATGTTTGCCAAAATTCAAATGTCCAAACGGGTAACAACAGTTTGTCCAAGGGGACAAAACTGCTATTGCTGTTTCCGTAGTGGACACCTTACAACATTGACTTACTTAAAAAAAACAAAAATATTTGCTAGGTGCTCTGCCTTCCAGGACTCTCCAGAATATATTTTTCACACCTTGGAACTCACATTATAGGATGAGTGTGTGAAAATTCGTTATTGACTTTCTGAGAGTGAACGATGTCATAGACTTTGTTATGGCAACAACAACAAAAGTCTGAAAGTCTAATGGTTCAAAAGCAAGAGAATTTTTGTCTGTAACACCCCTGAATCGCTCTTGGGAGTCGATTTTTATAAAAACCCATTCGTAGCGGATCTCTGTTCATTTAAAGGAATATTCCTGCCTGAATTCAAGATTGTTGGACTAATATATATATATATATATATATATATATATATATATATATATATATAATAGTTCTAGAGATCTTGTGATAATGAGTGTGTGAAGGCAAGAGTCGCTTTTCTCCTATGTACACTAACGGAAAAAAATCCTAAGGGTAAGAAACACATGTTAGGTAAACGAAATTGAGTATGCGTGTTTATACTTCTGAAAGATGACAGTGATTCAAAATTTGTGCATAAGTGTGGTGCTAATAGCACCAGTCAGAATTTACAAATCTCGATTGATTTAAATGCATGCTGTAAAGTTCGTGAGAGCTATTTGTCTGTGAAATATGACGCATTGAGTTGATGTTAGTCAAGAATGCCTTTAAGGTATCTGACTACGTTCGGAACCGTGATTTTGCAAAAGCGTGTAAATGAATAATATTTATGATATTTAGTGTCACTTAGATTAGAAAATGCATATAAAATTGTTTTAAGAATAGTATTATAGTAAATTATTATTTAAGTAAAATATGTTGGCAAAAAATGAACATAGAATGACCCATTTTCAAAGCAGTCTCCTTTTGTGAAAAATGCTTCTATTATAATAATGCTTTGCCTGCATATAACTCAGACCTCTGTACAGAAGCTCAACTAGAATTTTTGAAATATATAAGTTAGAAGTGGGTTTATCCATGTTTTACGACAACAGAGGGGAGAAATTTTAAGAAAAAAACGCCGATAATTATTTCAATGGGTTGTAACTCTGAAAATAATGTGAATTTTTTTTAAAAAAATAGTTCAGACTCTCTGGAGAAGTCTTTACTTTATATAAGCACACACACACAAAAAATATTATTATTTTAGAAGCATTTTTTATAAAAGAAGGACATTTTGAAAAAAAGTTATTCTAAGTTAATTTTTTGCCAAAATATTGTATTTAAATAAAATGTTTTTGTTTAAATGTCTTTAAAACAATTTTATACATGTGTTCTAATCTAAGTGACACTAAATATCACGAAAAATTATCCACTTATACGCTTTTTTTAAAATCACGGTTCCGAACGTAGTCGAATACCTTAAGACGAAAATGCCATAATCAACAGCTCACCGAGTTTGAACGAGGTAATGCAATAGAGGTAAGAGAAGTCGATTTTCTTTCCACGATATTACAGAAAGACTTCGCCGGAATGTATCCACTGTGCATGATTGTTGTGAGGAGTGTTTGAGGGATGGTACTACCTCAAGAAGACCGGGTTCCGGGTGGCCACATGGCACTACTGGGAGGGAAGACCGCCTTATTCGGAGTACGACTATGGTGCATCGCACTGCGTCTGTGGCAGAAATTTGAGCTGCAGTTGGTACTACAGTGACACAACGAACTGTTAGAAATCTGTTACTTCAAGAACAGCTCCGAACCAGGTGCCTTGTAGCGTGTATTTCACTGACTCCAAGCCATTGTCGTTTACAACGCCAGTGTTGTCAATCCAGAGCTCATTGAAAGACGGAGTGGAGATCGATTGTGTTTTCTTGTGAAATAAGATTCTTTCTTGGTGCCTGTGATGACCGTGTGTTGGTCAGAAGGCCAGGGGAACGCCTACAACCATACTGTCTGCGGCCTAGACGCACTGGACCTACACCTGAAGTCATGGTCTGGGGAGCAATTTCCTATAACAGCAGGAGCACTGACACTGATTGCAAATTTGTACGTCAGTCTGGTAATTCAACCTATAGTACTTCCATTCAAGAACAGCATTCAGGGGGGAGTTTTCCAACAGGATAATGCTTGCCCTCGCACCATTGTTGTGACGCAACCTGCTCTACAGAGTGTTGACATTTTACCCTCACCTGCTAAATCACCAGATCTGCCTCCAACTGAGCACGTATGGGATATCGCTGGACAACAGCATCAACCAAAGCCAGCACTGATCGTCTTAGTATTGACACAACAAGTATAACAAGTATGGAACTCCATACCTCAAAATGGCATTCAACACCTGTATGACACAATCATGCATATTTCCAGGCTTGCATTCAAAACTTTGGAGGTTACATCGGCTATTATTGAAACAGCATGCATTTCCTTGAGCTTAAATTAACCTGCAATCTTGAAAATTTAAAGAATTAAACATGTTAACTAGACAATTGTAATGTTCAAAACTTCATCACTCTACAATAACTTTTTCTTGGTGTTGAGTTTTTATTCCGTCAGTGTATATATAGTTAGATTAATACTTATAAAAACTCAAAAAATTGCAGAACTTTCATCCAGTTTTTCTATAATGACAAAGTCCTATTTATACCTGAATCATGAAGCAAATCAATGAATTTGCTTAAAAATGTTCTGTGTTTTTTTTTAAATTTATTTTTTAACCAAAAACTGAAAAATAATAGTAGAATTTAATGCCAAATTCCAGGTAACAAGTTTTTTACCTTTTCAAAACATTTCTAAGAGTTTGAATGAAAGATTTAAATTCACAAAGTACAATGGCATTAAAACTTCTAGTAAATATTTAAGCAAAGTATTTTCGGAGGAAAGTTCTACCATCTTATATTTTCTTTTTCGTTAGTTAGAACTAAATCCCCCCATTTGCACAGAGCATTTCATTGAAAATTCCCCGAAAAGATAAAATTGACGAAAAAAGAAGAACGTTTTTCGAGAGGTTCTCAGAAATTTTAAATTGCTGGAACAGCAGTTTTGTTCTCTAAAAGCCAGCTGAATTTAATATAGCTCATTATCTCTTTCTTCCAATACGGGTTTCTGTTCTCTTGCTTGTCTTCTTATTCCAAAGTCCTTAGGCAGTTTGCCTTTCTGTGTCTGCCGAAAAATTCAAATTTATAATAGTCGCGTTTAAAATCGTTAAAACATTTATATTGTGTCAAATTCTATTATTTTAAAACGAACTCTTATTTATGTTAGTTTTCAGCTTAAAAACTGTTTCTACTTCATCGCTATGGATTTCATGAGTCATGTTTAAACTTTTAAAGAGCGCCGAGAAAAATAAAAATGTAAATATTGCACTCCTGTTCTCGGAAATTTCAGAGCCAAATCAAGAATTCAACAAAAATGGAATGTTTATGTAGTGTTCAACCTGTAACCGACGAATCCAAATGCGAAAAAAAAAAGGTGGGCAGAGAAGACAAGCTATAAAAAGGCGCGAAATTGTCTTTATTTGGATATATATTTTGTTACTATGAATCATTCAAAAAATATAGAAAACAGAAACAACGTTCTAAACATCTCGTTTAACATTTTTCTTTTTTAAGAAAAGCAAAAAAAAAAGGTCTTTTATGTCGTTGTATGCCTATTTACAGAGTACATGTACGAATTTTTAAGCAATCACAAACTTGTGTTTATGTATATGTTGTTGAAATATAGAATGTTACATTTTTTGAATTTTTTATCCAGTGGTTTTTGTATTTTGTAATAGATGTAATTCCGTAATGTTTATTCTATGATTTTCCTGTTTAATAATTTCAATTTTTATTACAAAAATTTATTTTAATATTTTTATTATTATAATTTTTTAAAGTAATTTTTGTGTTTGTTCGATTAGGTCTACGGATCCATGATTTGGTTATTATTCAAAGTATTTATATTTTCAAAACAATTAAGCAGCGTTTCTCAAACTGTGGGGCGCGCCCTCCTTGGGGGCGTGATAACCTTACAAGAGGGGCACGAGCATATCAAAAAGTCAAAAATAAAAGATTTGAAAAATTACTAATTTACTGAAAGGAAACAAAACAAAATACATTCTGACATAATAAAAAAGTGAAATACACATATCGATATAATATACTTATAAATGCATCTGCACTACATAATGTATTTGATAATTAATTTATCAATACTAAGTTAAGAACAAGATTAAAATAATTACTAATGACTCCCATGGGCTTGTCATTTATAAAATTATACACAAAATGTAATACTTACCTTGATAATTTGTACGGTTTATAATTAAAGTCACATATTGTAGCTTTTAGTACGTTATTTTTGAAATCAATACATTGTTATGTTATGGAGGGGGGGGCGATGAAAATTATGATTGAATTGGGCCGCATGTATTGAAAGTTTCAGAAGCACTTCACTAAAGCCTATTATACATGTGGAAGACGGTTTAGATGCCCTTGAATGCATAGTTTTGAAAGCATGTATGGGTCGCAGGAAAATGATGAAATTAGGATTTTCATCGAATCCCTAAGGGAGATAATCAATATTTACGCAAGATGTTAAAATAACGTCTCCTTGAGGTCATTTCCCTTATATAAGTAAATGATTTGATCAAATCCCCGAACTGTTTTAGTGAAATGATGAAATGAACAAGTCAGCCATATTTTTTTAAAGATATGGGCTTGATATTTAGGGGATCGATAGTGCTAACTGTAAGGTTAGGAAGTACAAGGACTCGACTCCCCAGGTGTTCCCCCCCCCCCCGAACAGCATTTTGCTAATGCAAATCCTGACAAGTTCATTTCATCATCTCACTGAAACAGTTCAGAGGTTAATAAAATCCTTACTTTCATCATGGAAATGACCTTGAAGAGACGTTATTTTAACATCCCCCGTCAATTGATCCTATCCCTTGGGGATGATGTGAAATCCCTAAGGGATAACGAGGGGGGGAGACATCTGGGGTTCGAGTCTTTGTACTTCCTAACCACATACAGTTAGTACTATCGATCCCCTAAATATCAAGCCCATATCTTAAAAAAAATGGCTGACTTGTTCATTGCATCATTTCACTAAAACGGTTCGGGGATTTGATCAAATCACTTACTTACATAAAGGAAATGACCTCAAAGCGACATTATTTTAACATCTTGCGTGAATCGATCAAGTCCTAATTTCATCATTTTCCTGCGACATATATAAACACTGGCGTAGCTAGTTCTGAGTGGGTCCTGTATCGAAATTCTTTAGGAGTCCCTTTTTTGGATAATTAATAAAAAAATTGCATTAATACAACTTATTTGAAAATGTCAAAGTATTACACATGTTAAGGCCCCTGTAGCTTGGGGCCCCATACTATTGATATGGCGGTAGCTGCCCTTGTATAAACTGAAATCCACTTATCTAAATGACTGAATGCATGACTTTTTGAATGAACCATTACATGGCGAAATATTTCTGTTTTATAGCTCTATTTTTTGCTATATTTATTTTATAAATTTATATAAGAGAAAAAAATATAAGAAGTACTGTTATCCTATTATTTACGACAAGGATCGTGAACTCATCAAAACTCATTTACCGTGGGCCAAATTTTAACAATTAAAAATCACGCGAGGAGAGCTACATGCGAACACCGACGTAGTTTTTCTTTTCCTACTTGACCATTTTTCATTACATAACTTTGGTAGGCGAATAGCAGTATTACATATTAAACAGAATTTTTTTTTTTATCTTTTTCCTTACTTACAGCAAAAATGTTGCCCATCCGGTACAGCGGTTACCGACGCTGACTTCTGTGCCGTAGGGTCTTGGTTCGAATCCCGGAGAAGAGATGGATGTTTGTAAATGTATAGTGTCTTCGCGGCATGGGGGGTACTCTAAATAGTCGTCGAGCCGCAAGTCCTCTGGTGTGGTTGATGGAAGGGAAAGAGAGGTGGGAGGCCCCTGACCACCCCCAGGTGTCCTCTCTCAAAATTGGGGTGGAAACGGTCGAAATCGTACTGTCACCTGTATGGGACTCAAAGCTACGGCTAACGACAGGCGTCACTTAGCTCTTTGCCTTGATGAATTTCGTGGGCCTCGATCTGGCCTTTGCCGATCGGGTGGTATCAGTAACAACAACAGCAAAAATACTGATATTCCTTTTTTGGAGGGGGGCGCCAAATTATATATTATCGGGAACATTTTTTTCATTGACATACTTCAACCTGATTTCTATAAAGATACACTAAAAGCAAGGGCCTAAGATAGGTAAATAATCGTTTAATACAAAACGATAGAAAAATTTATGGCAAGAGGATATATTTTTTTCCTTTATTATTGATTTACTTAACATACAATAACTGTATTCAAATTAATAAGCGTAATGCAAATAAACCTATTTTACTGGTTCTCTGACAGCGGAATACTTTCGAATAATCACACGCCCAGGAAAAAGCTATAGAGGAGCAATTGCGTTTAACCCTTTATCTACCGACGGTACTTATAAATACCACTCACTTTAAAATTACATAGAATAACCATTTTTACGAATACTCTGACGATATTTAGCAGGAATATTCTTTGAAAATCACTCTTCCAAGATATATGGCAACACGAGTTCTATGATAAGTATTTTAGCGGGGAAGGCGAATAGTTTTATAGCAGAAATTGCGTTTTCGGCGGATTGCGAAGATTGTCATTTTTGTTCCAAAAAATAGTTAATGTCAAAAGGTAAGTGTCATATTTTTTGTATACTAATGAATACCTTAGAAAACGATTTGACTATTTTAAGTGAACAATGTATATAATTAATTTTACAGTGGAAGATCTGTAATTAATTCATTAGCTCTAAAGGATTAAATTTCCCAAAGTTGAGTATTTTGTTTAGGTATATCCTTTAATTTTCAATGTAGTGATTCAAAAAAAAAAATATTGCATGAAAAAAACTGCAGTAAATCATAATGCTGTATATAAAGGGTTAAGAGAAAAAAATGCCTAAAAATATGTAGCAGTTCATCTTGCATTATTTCGTGTTAACCGATACTTCTTAAGCGTTTTAGCGCCAAACGTATTCCACTGTATATGTACGAACGATTTTCTATTGTTGGCTTCATATCGTGCCATTTAGGGAAGTTTTTCGCTTAGATAAAATTTTTCAGTGATACAATACATAAGTACTGTGATTTTGACATGCTTGATTAGGAGTAACTCGAACGTATGCTAAGGAAAGTTTGTTTTGATATGATAAACATTTCTCAAGCTCAATCTTATTTTATTATAGAAGGCTTTACTCTCCTTTAATCTATGTGTTAATAGTTTGCACATTATATAAGGGTTGCCCAAATGAAAACAGGACATATCGTCGGCCTAATTATCAGACTGCGTAACTCCACCGGTGTAACTGATTTGATATAGGAGTGCAACGCGCCAAGCGCTTTTTGGCGCGATTCCTTAATCATTTTGTTTTGCCATGCCTCAGTGCGCGTTCTGCTTTTAATTTATTCCTCGATCAGTGTAATCACTACTTTTTTTTATTTTCGAAAGGAGAGGTGGTGGCAAGATTTTAACATAAAATAAATACAACAGAAAGTAAAATTAATGTTACGCTTCCAGATATAAATTATTTACACTATTTTAAACGTTCGTTACACAAAATTTGTAACAATGTGCTACTTTTGCTGAGCAGAGATCCCGCGGAAAACAAAAAAATAACACTAATATACGTTATCCCCATGGCAACCACATTATCGCACGATAAAAATATCAAAGTAAACCATATTGTAATATTATCGCCTATCTTGGCTAACATAAGAAAAAATTTAGCGCCTAGTTCTACTGTATCAAATTAGCATCCCAGAGGGAGTTACGCAGTCTGATAATTAGACCGACGATATGCGATTGCGTCAGAATGGGTGCAGCTATAGCAGAGCCACCAAACAGGGGACACGAAGGATGGCAGGAAGTGTACACCCCATACGATGACTAACAGTGAAACCTATTAGTTGTAGAGGAAATTAATCGGTAAAGCCGTGCTATATAAGGATGCGTCCATATCGAAACAACGTGCTGTAGTATGGTTTCTGATTACAGAAGGTGAGTTTAATGCGGGCATCTATCGACTGATAGTGACTGTCTATGGTGAGCACTGCTTAGGTCAAACGTCTTGGAACAGTTGGTGTAAAAGTTTTCGAGTAAGGCATTAAACGATGTTGGTTCTCCATGATAATATCCACCCACACGTCTCCCGTGAAAATAAGGCAACTTTAAAAAATCCGTTAGGAAATTTTAGAACACAAACCGTACAGTCCGGTTTTATTACCCTGTAACTTCTAGGCCTTTAGATAATTTAAAACAGTATTACGTTTGTATTTGGATGATGAAGTGAAGGAAGATGAGCAAGACTTCCTCAAGATTCAGCAACGCTCTTTCTAGAGCGAAGACACAGACCTGCTACCGAAACGATGAGACCTGTGTAACAACCCCCTGATCAATTTCTTATGGTTTCATGAAAAATCATTATTTTTATTAAACTTGTTCACTTTTCATTAGGGCAACCCTTACAGAATAAGTAATACTTCGAGACAATTATATTTTTATACTATAGTTGAAGTAAATGAGTGGACACAAGCTTGTGGCCAGTGTTGTTGAGTCGTAAGTACGAGTCCCACCAAACACCTGCCATGTTAAGGGGCTGATGCAGCATTCTCACAGTGACGTAGTACTACTGTTTTGGACAACTTGTGACAGGTCATCGCCCTCCTCGTTAGTTTACCAAAGTCCAAAATTACGATGTCCATTGCCAATAGCACATACGTTGTCTTTTAAGTGCAAAATAAATAATCGTGTAGGGCAGCGATGCACGTTAAATCTGTTGAGAGCTGAAACGTCCTCCCGTTGGTGTGGTGTGGTAGTTAGGTGAGGGGTTTCCAGCTCAGGTGTCGTCCACGTCACTTGACCATGGTCCGTCGCCAAAAGCCCTCGTGTAGCTGAGCAGTGCGACGTTAATATTCACTCACTCACGTTAATATTCACTCACGTAAGTAAAAAATCATTCAATCCATTTTTATAATTACCTTTCTTTGAATCACCAGCGTGCAATTCTAGTAATAAGATGACCAATCGTCCTTCTTTAGGAAGGACAGTCCTTCTCTTATAGTTCCTGTGCTTTCTCGAAAAGTTCCCTTCTACTGTTCCTCCTTTTCAATATTTTAAAACTAATCAGTTAATCTCTATATTCAGAGATGCCTAGCAGAATTGTTACCCGTCATGTGTTGGTACAGTCAAAAACTCCTAGAAAACTGTGTTGAGTTTGTGACGGGCTCACGCGTCTTTTCTGTAACATAACCTCTGGGTTCTTTGACGGCCAAGATTAATGGCAAATCTTTTCCAACCCAAATCCAAGAAGTGAAATGCAATTGTAAATGCAAATAAGATAGCCTTTAAAAGAACAGAAGTTTTAGTAAGCGGGATGGCAATTTAGAGAAAGTTCTGTTTGGAAAAGATAGAAGTGTAATTTGATGGCCTACGGATTCACGGATTATGAGCCATTACTACAAGGTGCATACTATTGCACGCGTGCCTAACAGTCTCTCTGAAAGTGATTGAACCTTTGCGTGATTCAAGGTAGGACAGATTATTTGATATTGTAATATTATCAGAACTGAAAGTAGGCGGATAATATAATTATTTAGATAAGTGATCCAAGTTACGCGATCAGGTTTAGCTATAGCTACGTGTTTGGTTTATTCTCACTTAATATAAGTTTATCCAATTTATTAGAAATTTAAGTTTTAAACTCTTAAAAAAGTCATATTAAAAATTCTAAAATGTCGATTCATTTCGAGAATCCCACACCTCTAATTCACGCTGACAACCAAAGATATGGTCACCATAGAACGACCATGTCACAAGTTTTTATCGAAAGTAATGCCTGATATTAAAATCGATGAAAGTTGTTTGTTTGAAAAAATTAGAAGACTGAATGCATATTTAAATTTTGATTGATTAGAACAATGGAAAAATCAACAAGTTGAAATTGATAAAAGATGGGCGGAAATATATAACCATTTAAAAAATGAACACATTTTATATGAAAATTTAGTTTTTCTTTTTGAATTTACGTTACGCTACCATGGAACTAAATGCAGCAGTTGAAAGAGTTTTTTCAATTGGTAATGATTTTGGGGCAAGTGAGAAATCAAGATTGAACGTTGATACTTTAGCTGTAGAACTTACCGTAAGGTTCAATATGAAGGATAGCTCTTGTTACGAAATTTCCGATGTATTAGAAAGTGATATATTGCCCAAAAAATTCATTCAATGGAAAAGTACTCGTTTAAGTAAATAATTCAAAGGGATGTATGCGTAATTAGTGTATTTTTGTTTGAATTAATAAAATGTTTCATAAATTTAGATTGTAATTTTTTCTTAAAACTTTCGTCCTCCTTTTCATTTTAAAAAAAACTAGTCACCTTTCTAATAAGGACTAAAAAGGAAATTACCAATAAGGACTACAAACACCTTATCAAATTGAATTATGTTGTTGAAAGTTGCATTGATAAATATTCTTCAGACATTCTATTCTAAGAATATTTAGATCTATATGATTAAAAGATCTAAGACTGTATTTTTGGAAAATAAAATTTTATGAACATGCGAGCATATTACAAATTCCTAAGGGCTTTTAAGATACTTCGAAACTGTCCCGAGTGAACGCTTAATTACTAGAATACTGCTGCAAGATAGATACATACTTTTGTTGTTTAATAATGTCAAAAGTTATGGAGGTTAAATGAAGTTCAAATAGTGAAAGGGTTATGAATTATTTCGGTCTTTAAAAATATACGGAATACACACTAAGAGTTTATCTACTCGAAAAATGATCCATAGTTAAAATTAATCGCTGGACTAAAGGCATAATATAGCATTAGACTTTTAAAACTCCTGTTGAAGAGTGCTCGTAGTGAACACAATTTTTTAAAATTATTTATAAAATTTATGCAATATTTCAAAATTTGAAAAATTCATAGAAAGAATAAAGACGCCGCCCGAGAAGAGAATATTTTTGAAATTGTTTCTATTTCCTAAGACAGAATGACGAACTGCAATTATAATATTATTATGTACAGAAATAAATCGTTGTTCATCTATTTTTTTCAATTAACAACTATAGACTGATGAATTTTTCACGCGGTCTTCCATTTATATGATATTTAAATAAAATGTTATCTCTTCGATATTCTACTTTAACTATGATAACAATGGATTGTGCTACATCCAGTGGCTCACACAAGGGGGGTGTCCTAGGGATCCGGACCCTTCCCAAAGCCCTTGATTATTTTTCCGATTGATTATAATTCTAAGTATGTAGTACGTAAAATTTAATTAAGTATTTATTATTAATGATTAATTTTATTGATTAATACTAATTATTTATTCAATAATTAGTTTTTTACTGTTTTTGTTTCTGAAAATCGTCAAATTCAAAAGGAGCATGATACAAGAATGGTGGACTTGTGATCCTGGACACCCCCCTTGAAAAATTTCTGTGCGCGCTACTGGCTACATCAACTACTAAAATACGAAGACATATCTTTTAAATAATTTGAAATTACGTTGTGTTGGCTGTTATCAAAATACTGTGGAATGAATATTCTGGAATAGGTTATTATTGTAAAATTTAAGCCAGTATAAGTTGAAAAAATCTTTATGTTGAGAAAGCTCGTGTTTAATGGAGAACTGTGAACCATGGTCAAGTGACGAGCAATGCACCTGAACAAGCACTCCATTTAACAAACTATCACACCATGCCAGGATGAAGCAATCGAGCCTCGTCCCACTGAAGACCTTATCACACGTATACGTTTTTCGAGAAATTTTCCTAAAAAGCAGCCATTTTTATTAAATTCTACCCATTTGCCATAGCAACGACTTTGAACAACATTTTCCTAGTGAGCTGAAAATTGTTCGAAATTAAGGTTGCTCGCCAATGGGGTTCCTCGTTTCCCTGTGTCATAAACAAGATAGCAGTAAGGATGGCAGCCTCGGCTTCGTCAAACGCATCAGAAATGGTGTATAATGTTTTAATGGTGTATGATATTTTAATGGCGTATACTTTTT
>BMAV01015956.1:55799-81272 GCA_019973955.1 Trichonephila inaurata madagascariensis
TATTCTAGTAATTAGGCGTTCATTCGGGACACTTTCGAAGTATCTTATAAGTTATAGATTAAATGAGGTTCAAATAGTGAAAGGGATATGAATTATTTCGATCTTTCAAAATATACGGAATACACTAAGAATTTATCTACTCGAAAAATAATCTATAATTAAAATTAATCGCTAGAATAAAGACATAATATAACATTAGATTTTTAAAACTCATGTTAAAGAATGCTCGTAGCGAACACAATTTTTTAAAATTATTTATAAAATTTATGTAATATTTCAGAATTTGAAAAATTCGTAGAAAGAATAAAGACACCACCCGAGAAGAGAATATTTTTGAAATTGTTTCTATATCCTAAAACACAGAATGACGAACTGCAATTATAATTATTATGTACATAAATAAATCGTTGTTCATCCATTTTTTTCAATTAACAACTATAGACTGATGAACTTTTCCCGTGGTTTTCCATTTAAGTGATATTTAAATAAAATAATTCTTTCTGCGTAAATTTATTTGTATTTTCTATTTTATCTCTTCGATAGTTCTACTTTAACTATGATAACAACGAATTGTGCTACATCTAGTGGCGCATGTTAAGGGGGGGGCCTCCTAGGGATCCGGAGCCTTCCCAAAGCCCTTGATTATTTTTCCAATTGATTATAATTCTAAGTATGTAGTACGTAAAATTTAATTAAGTATTTATTATTAATGATTAATTTTATTGATTAATGCTAATTATTTATTCAATAATTAGTTTTTTACTGTTTTTGTTTCCGAAAATCGACAAAATCAAAAGGAGCATGATGCAAGGTGGAATTGTGACCCTGGACAACCCCCTTGAAAAATTTCTGTGATCGCTACTGGCTACATCAACTGCTAAAATACGAAGACATATTTTTTAAATAATTTCAAATTACGCGTTGTTGGCTGTTATCAAAATACTGTAGAATGAATATTCTGGAATAGGTTATTATTGTAAAATTTAAACCAGTATAAGTTGAAAAAATCTTTATGTTGAGAAAGCTCGTGTTTAATGAAGAACTGTGTTTGACGGAACTCGTAATTTTTTTTTAACCATGGTCAAGTGACGAGCAATACACCTGAACTGGCACTCCATTTAACAAACTATCACACCATGCCAGGATGAAGCCATCGAGTCTCGTCCCACTGAAGACCTTATCACACGTATACGTTTTTGGAGCAATTTTCCTAAAAAGCAGCCATTTTGATTAAATTCTACCCATTTGCCATAGAAACGGCTTTGAACAACATTTTCCTAATGAGCTGAAAATTGTTCGAAATTAAGGTTGCTCGCCAATGGGGTTCTTCGTTTCCCTGCGTCATAAACAAGATAGCGGTAAGGATGGCAGCCTCGGCTTCGTCAAACGCATCAGAAATGGCGTATAATGTTTTAATGGTGTATGATATTTTAATGGCGTATACTTTTTTAAACAGAATGCCGCTCCATTTCAGCTTACGTCAACAATAGTGCAAGCGGAATAAAAGAAATAATGTCGGATGTTTGTTTTCTGAAGCAGAAAAATCGACGAGTAATTTCTCAATGTGAAGATAGGGCGAGGCTGACATCAGAGCGTGTCATTTTGCTTACGGCAACTCTTCACCCTCACAGTTGCTCAAAAAAATTCCAGAAATGGTTGTTCCAGAAATGCGCGTGTGATAAAGCCTTAAAAGACGAAATTTTAAGGGACATCAGGACGTTTTCGTAGAATCGTGGAATCGATGGAAATAACGCCAGCTATACGCTCGTGACCATGACCACTCGACACGGTCGGCCAATAACGAGGAAGTACATTCTTATTGACCAAGAGCTTCATAAGGGAAAAAAATTTCACCTTCATTAACCTCACTTGCAGCAGCCTTCGGTATTCCTCACTAATGTATTTTTTGTGGAAGCGGGATTCGAATTCACTGTACTCGACTTCAATGGCTCGGGACTGCAATCATTGTTTTATCGCCATCTTAAAATTTGATAATAAAAATTATGTAATGAAATTAATATTGCACTAATCAATTTTTAAATTTCAAGCCGTTCAGACGGGACAGTTGTTAGTGATGCCAACTGTTGTGCCGAAAGGCCCGGGTTCAAATCCCGGAAAAATAGATGCCAGCAAATGCATAGTACCAGTGCGGCTTGGAACACTCAAAATTTTCGGCGAGCAAAATGTCCTCTAGAGAGGTTGGTGGTAGGGAAAGAGGGGTGGAAGACCTTCAGACCCTTGGAATGTTTTCGGTCAAAATTGTGGTAGAACAGTGCAAAATCATAATGTTACCTGCATGGTTCTTGAAAACTGCTGTTTACTGACAGATATATTTTAGCCTTCTTGCCCCGATGAGCTTCGTGGGCCTCGATCTGAGGTTACTGACGATCAGATAGGATAAACAACAACATTATTAAACTATGAAAAAGATTCAGTAAGGCGGATAAGGAAGGTTTTATGAATGAGATGCCTTAAAAGACTGCACCGATTGTGTCATCCTCCTCCTTCTCCAAAGTACCTTCAAAGTTTAATATATTTTTGTTTATCCGATTTTTTTTAATTATCTTAACCATCGAATTTTGTTCGAATTTTAGTATTTAATAACATTTTAACTTCGCGGAAACAGGGACCTTAGTGGACAAGTGGTTACAGTCACTGACTCATAGCCAGCATGTCACGAATTCGAGCCCTAGTGCTATTGAATACCCACCGTGGGGGGGGGGGCGACGCTCAGAGTCCCTCCCATTGGTGTGGAAGTTTGGAGAGGGAGTACCAGCTTAGATGTCATCTTCGTCACTTAAGCGAGGTTCAGAATTAAAAGGTCCCATTTGTTGCTTTATAGTGTGACTTAAATAAAGGCTCAAACTCGCAGTATTGGAATGTTATATCTTAAAACATCTACATTAGAGCTAAAGCTGGGTTGGGCAAATAGCTGGCCACAAAGAGTATTTTTGAGGCACGCTAAGACAGTCTGAAAACCATGTATGGAGAAAATGTTCTCTATATTTGAGTCAACCTATGTTTGTGATCAAAGTTTTTCTTGCATGAAGATCAACAAGATTAAATATAGGTACATTATAGTTTACAGACTGTGATGAGACAATTTCAACAAGCAATCTCACTCCTGTTTTAAGGTATCCGACTACGTTCGGAACCGTGATTTTTCAAAAGCGTATAAATGGATAATTTTCATGATATTTAGTGTCACTTAGATTAGAAAATGTATATAAAATTGTTTTAAGAATAGTATTGCAATAGAAAATTATTTAAGTACAATATTTTGACAAAAAGTTAACATAGAATGACCCCTTTTCAAAATATTCTCCTTTTGTGAAAAATGCTTCTATTATACTAATATTTTGTTTGTACATAGCTCAGACCTCTGTACAGAGGCTCAACTAGAATTTTTGAAACACATAACTTAGAAGTGGATTTATCCATATTTTACGACAACAGTGGGGAGAAATTTTAAGAAAAAAACGCCGATAATTATTTCAATTGGTGATAATTCTGAAAATAATGTGAATTTTTCAAAAATCCTAGTTGAGACTCTCTGGAGAAGTCTTTACTTTATCTAAGCACACACACACACACACAAAATATTTTTATTATGAAGCATTTTTTATAAAAGGAGAACGTTTTGAAAAAAGGTTATTCTTTTTTTCCAAAATATTGTATTTAAATGATTTTTTTTGTCATAATGTCCTTAAAAGCAATTTTATACATGTATTCTAATCTAAGTGAACCTAAATATTATGAAAATTATCCATTTATGCACTTTTTTAAAATCACAGTTCCGAACGTAGTCGGATACCTTAAAAAACAAATGTAGAAAAGTGTGATTGGGGTACATTTGTCTCATTAAACTACATTCTGAAATTAAATGTGCTTGTAGCGATAAATCATGTGTGTGAAATTAGCTCAATAAATTGAAAAATCTGACACTATTTTACCCTCTGGCCGGAGCATCAATTTTTTTTGCCGTTTTCAGAAACATCCGTCTGACAGACGGATACGCAAATTTGAATTTTATTACCTTAAAGACTGTTTTAAATGTCCTTATCTCTCATGAAATAGAATATGACTCAAATAAGAAGATGTGAGGTATTAAATCAAGCAGAAATTTTTTTCAAGATATATACACATTAGACAATTTAATTAAAAGCATGAAACATATAAATGAAAATACAATTTTTAGTATTTAAGTCTTTATGAGGCACGCTATATTAATATATAGTTTTATCACTAGAACTGTGACTAGTATTTTTATAAAAACTTATTAGAAATTAGTTATATTCATTTAAAAGTAATTAAAAATAATAATACCAAAAACGAAAAAACTATTGGAACAACAGTTATGCAAAAGTAAAACTAACAATGCACATAAAATTATAGGAACAATAGTAAACATAAAATTTTTATAGAACATAAATATCACATGTTTTTTTTCATGTGTTCCAAGCAAGTAGGAGTTCCACTTTGGACGTATTTATATGACGTCATTCTGTTGTTGTTGTAGGGACAAAAACGGCAATTTCTTTTTTCATTTCTGCCATCTATAATAATCATAAATAATTAAAAATACAAATAAATATATTATAAAATAAATATTGTCGATAATAAGGAGCATCCCTCTGCGAGGCGGGACACTAAAACATACATACGGAGGAATATCCGTCTGATAGACGGTGATAGTTATAAAAAATCGCATTTACTGTGAGTTGAAAAAAATCGTCACCACGGATCTTCTCACTGGGTTGAGTCCAACTGAAGATGTCAAGGCAGCCCACCCCAAAAATCACACCACAGCGTTATCTACAACAGAGGTGTCCAACACGCGGCCCTCCAGTACGTAAGTTGCGGCCCGCCGATTCTTTTTAAAAAAATTTTAACTATCAGGTTTTTAAAGTTTTTTCATTTTGAAATTTATTTGATGGAAAATTTATATATATATATAACTACAATGTATTTGCCTGTTACCTGTTCTTGTTTCAAAATAAATCCTTTTTGATAATAGAAATGTCTTTTAGGTTAAAATAGGTTTATATTTTATCAAACAGTTACATTTGATTTTTCTATAATAAATTACTTTTTTAATAAATTCCGAATTGTGCATTATGCATATCCTTTACTATGTATGGAACATGATTCTGTGTGTGTGCGACTTTCATTTCTCCTCTTCTTTTTCTGTTTGAAATGCCCAAAAAGCAAGAGGCAGTCAGAGATGTTTTTTAAAGTTTAAAAAAAGTATTCAGGATGGTTAAGATAAAGGACAATGTATACTTAATCGTTTGCGAATGACAATCCTATCAAATTTCAACAATGAGTAACGAAAGATCAATTCAAAATGAACACCGTAATGTTCAAGAAAATGGCAACTGTAATATATATGTTTCAAACATTATTTGATCATTGTATTATTACATTATATATAAACATTATTATATTATCTATGTCTGTATACATGAAAAATAATGAAAACAATAATAATAATTCATTCTGTTTTAAATTTTCACTCAATAAATGTTTTTTTATCTGATATCTGATATAAAGGTACACACATATTTTTATGTGTACTGCCCGCGAGATTATAATGTTTTTCCGAAGTGGCCCGCAATGTCATTTGGGTTGGACACCCCTGATCTACAATCATCAAAGCAAATCATCCCGTCTTAGAGACGGATGTTTTGGTCAGAGGATTACGTAACTTATATTTATTGATTTTTATGATACAATGTATATCTCATTTGATATGAAACGTTAACTAATGAATGCAGTCATTTTAAAAATGTGCGAAACCTCCGGTATCTTCCACTTTCACTTTATAGCCCTTGAGCCAAAACAATTGCCCAGCCCTGAGCCACAGAACTGATAGATTTTAAAAATGCGAAGGAGGAAATCTGTAAAATGCTGCACGGTTCATTTAATTTATCCAATAAAATTTTGAATCGCAGGAAATGGGCAATGCAGGCGTAACAGTCCTTGTTACCAGAAAAACCAGAGCAAATAGTGAAACTCTAATAAGTTCTGTTACGATATCTACGATTAGGTTCTGCTCAATTTAAAAATACCGATAAGACAAAAGCATTGCTAGCCTGACCTTTAACAGAAAAAAGGAATACATATCTATATACATCTGCAATAAAAGCAACAAGACGTGCTAAATTATGATAATCTTATTGTTTTACATTCGATTTACATGTGTACTTGCCCTATTTGTTCTTCAACCGGAGAGAGTTTTCTTTATATTTTGGACTATAAACAATGGACATGTTTTTAGTTTGTATTTCCTTTTCCTTTTGAAGGAGTCCGAGTTGAGTATATGTTGCTTCATATTCACTCAGGTAAAAAATACAGGCCTTAATTAATGTAATGAACTCATGTTTCATGTTGTAGTAATGTAATAAGGCAATGTATATTTATTTGTTACACTTTATTTTTCATTTTTTGAAGAAGAGTAAACTAATTCTTTTCTGCAGTTTTAAATCAATTTTTTTGCTATTTAGTACCATAAAAGTTATTAAGATTCTAAAATGAGGCTATGGGCAATGATCTGCTATTCGTGTCTCTATTTTTTTCTTCGTAAGATGAAGCTAAAAAATTTTACTCAAAATTATAATTATAAGAAAAATGTTCGAACCAATATTTTATATCTTGACTTCACCAAATATTTATTTTGACAAAATAGTAAAAAACAAAAAAAAAATCATACATTATGTGGCAGAGAATGAAATGCATTAAAAAATTATCCTTAAAAAAGTGTCTTGTGTTTTTTCCCTCACATTTTTGACAAACTAAATAAAAAGAAACAGTCGCGTAACTGCTCTAGAAGCGATTGATTAGGTCATAACTGGAATGGTCGCCCCAAGCAGCAGAAGCGTCATCTAGCGACCACACATCTTCAGTACGGGCCAGTTGAGGAGAGAATGCGGTCGCTATGAAAAACCGTCCATGTTCTTTGCCCATTATTCTTGTTAACGACATGTTTTATCTGTGTGTAACATAACTTACATTAATAAATATTTTTAACACCAAAGGAGACTTCATTGAACCTAACCCCGAATTTATCACTTTTACTTTTATCTTTAAGGCTGTTTTCACCATTTGTACAAGAGTGTGATCTTAGCGCAGAGCACATTTTTAGACAGAAAAAATGCTTCAATTTTTATAAAAATTTGTGACATTGTAACTCATGCACTTGTTTATAGTATAGTGTTTTTAAAATTTCAGAATATTTCATAAATAATCAGTTTTTCCATTTAACATGTAAAGGGATTGCTCATTTAGCATTATAGTATAGGAGAAAAAATGCGAAACATTTCATAAAAGAAAAAATGTGTCAACTGGTATAATAATGAGTAGTATGATAAAATAAGTGATTTTCTACAGGATAGTGAAGCCAGAATATAATATTAATGTTTGAGTACTTTTATATATGAAAAAATATTCATCATTTGAGTCCTATTCATTAACATTAGCTGAGAACAGCCTTAACGTCCAGTGCGCTACAGTTGTGTTTTAAATTAATGGAGCTTATATAAATGATTTCACTATGACAAAATAGCTGTGGAAGCTGAAATATTATTTGCAAGTATTCATTTGCAGGGATCTTAAAATACCCCCTGTTTTGTGTGGAGTAGGACGAGTTGAGAAAGAAGTTCCCTGTCCCATTCAAAACTCACACGATAGGTTACTCATGATTCATTTGTACCTGTAATATCTAATGACGTTCTGCACCCTTTGCCGTCGAAATTAGCAACTTTCAAGAAAAATCTTTTTTCTGTTCAGGCCAAAAACTATATTATTTGGGGAAAAAATCCGATTTTTTCTAATAAAAAAAAAATTCAGCTGTTGAAAAAATCCTTAATTCAGGGTTTATTATTCGTTAAATAGGGGGTTTTACCTTCATTTTAATTGGGGAAAGAGAAAAATTCGTTAAACAGCGATTCGTTAAATCAGGGTTCGACTGTATTACATTAAACTGTATAATAAACATATAAATATTTCTTTACGCATAAGAGTACAACCACTTTTAGTTGAAAGAATATATTTTTACTTTCGGTATATATTAATATATTTTCTAGGCGAGATTCTCCAACCATCCTAATATATATTATAAATGCGAAAGTTTGTGAGAATGTTTGGCCGTCTTTCACGCAAAAACAACTGCATGGATTTTAATGAAACTTTACAGTAATATAGCTAATACATCAGAATAACACATAGGCTATAATTTATAGCATAGGCTATAATTTATAAAGACATTGAGTGAAGTGTTCAAAATATAACGATATTTGTCAAGTAAGTAGGAAAGAGTTCTGCCATCTGCAAGCAATTCTGGCGTGCGCTGCAAAAAAGCCCGCGTCAGCATATATCTATCTTTTATTTGTGAAGAAACACTTTTTGTTTTGTCAACGCAAGGCACTGGCATCTAATTAATTCCTGTGATCAGAGTAATCCGTATTTTTTTTTATTTCAAAATAAAACTAAATTTTGAAGGGACAGGTTGTTTTAAATCTCTCTTTAGATATATAGCTACTATTGATTTTTTTCATGTGTGAACCATAAGAAATCAATCCTTATATCAAAATAAATACTTTTATCGCTTCTGGTACTTAAAGTAAATACATTTTGTCTTTCACACTACATCATTTGGACAAATTTGCATAATTTGCTTGTGATTAGTAGTTAATTATAACGCTATAATTTTAATTGAATAGGCTGATATAGCATTTTTTAAGTATAAAAATAATAATAATTATTGTATTGTATTTTTTGGAGTGAGTGAATATTAACGTCGCACGGTTCAGCTACATGAGGGCTTTTGGCAACGGACCACGTACTGTAAGATCCGGCGTATAACGCGCACCGGTGAATAACACGTATCTGTACTTTCAAGCTGCATTTTTTAATTTGAAGTATATTCGCCGTATAACGCGCACTCCCTTTTTTATGTAGGAACCTGCAATGTACGTTAGCAATGCTATTATATTTTAAAGCCATTTGTTCAAGATATTATCCAAGGATTTTGAAAAAACAGTGTATTTCTAGAAGAACAACCCTTTTAGTAAATAAACAGTATTCCGATCTTTGTAGAAGACTAAAAATTTTTTTACGCACATCTCTGTTTTTTTATTTTTGAAGCCATGATTTTTATACCTGGCGTATAACGCGCACCTTCAAACTTCGATGTAATTTTTTGAGTTAAAAGTTACCTGATTTTACGGTAATTTTAAACCATGGTCAAGTGACGTGGACGATACTTGAATTGGAACCCCCTCCCCCTCTCCTAACTACCATACCACACCAACGGGAGGACGTTTGAGCTCTCGACAGGTTTAACCTTTTATCTACCGACGGTACTTATAAGTACCACTCACTTTAAAATAACATAGAATAACCAAAATTTTACGAATATTCTGACAATACTCAGCAGGAATTTTCTCTGAAATCCACTCTTCCAAGATATATGGCAGCAGGGGTTCTATGAGGAGTATTTTAGCGGAGAAGGCGAATAGTTTTGTAGCAGAAATTGCGTTTTCAGCTGGTTACAAATATAATCATTTTCGCCCCGAAAAAATAGTTAATGTCAGATTTAAATGTCTTATGTTTTTTGTATGTTAAGAAGACCTTAGAAAACGATTTGACTATTTATTTTAAGTGAACGGTGTATATAATTAATTTTACAGTGGAATACCTTTAATCAATTAATTAGCTCTAACGGATTAAATAATTTCCCAAAGTGGAGTATTTTGTTTATGTATATCCCGGCGTTGCTCGCGAATATTACAATTTTAACATAAAATAAATACAGCAGAAAGTAATATTAATATATTACACTTTCAGATATATAAATTACTTACACTATTTTAAGCGTTCGTTACACAAAACTTTTAATAATGTGTTACTTTTGCTGAGCAGAGTTCAGCTTAGGAAGGTATTTTCAAAAATCGATCCTCAAGAGAGTTACGGGGAGCTATAAACAAAACAAAAAAAAAATCTTTTTTATCAGCTATTAGATGTACAGACTTAAAATTTAACAAAGGTGGTTTTTTTCCCTTTCTTTTTTTTGTTCAGCTGAGATATGCAAAAAGCTTTTTTTTTGTTTAAATTGCAATTCACGTAAAATTAACTCATTAAAAACTTCTTTATCATTCAATCTGTATTGTTTAATTTTTCAGTTCACCCGTGCGAAGAACGGGTATACCAGCTAGTTTTAAATAATTCTTGATTGAAAAATTTCTTAAGCAACATTCCACATTCCTTATTATACATTTTTAAGACCTTTTTTCTTTTTTCATCGGATTCCACATGATCGCTACTAATCAAATTATACGTGGTAACACACGTTCACATCATTATTACCGTAAATTAAATTTATTTCAAAAAAGAAAAACCATGCCAGTTTTTAGTTCAACATATAGAATACCAATGAAATTTTAAAGTAGTTGTTATTGTGTTATGCGTCCAAGGATATTAAAGATAATAACATGAATTTCGCGCTAATCATGAGCTTTTTAATTTGATGAAATTAAAATCTAGGTGTGGAGTTGTACATTTGGTGACCCGTTTAGGCATTCTATTAGAGGCCAGTAAAGCTCACGAAAGCGGTTATGATAAAGTAAGCATTTGTGGAGAAAAGTCATTTCAATTTACTGAAAGAGGCAGTCTTTCAAAGTATTATTTCCCATTTAATTTGAGAGTTACTCAATCTTTTTTTAACTTTGCATGCATTAGACTAATCATTTCTTAGATATTTGTACCTTGAACCATAAAATTAAATTTGGAAAGTAGCAATGAAGTCTGACAATTTACTGAAGTAATTTCTCATCACTGAGTATTTATTAAATCTGGGTTAATGAGATGGTATAAGAATTTTATATGTTGTGATAACTTAATTTTTTTTTCTTTTAGAACAGTGGTTCTTAAAGTGTTCTCTCTCATATATATATATAACGTTGAGATTTCCCTCTTTTAAAGACTCTGAAAACTCTCATGGAAAAACTGAAAGATGTGCTAGACTATATTATATTACTAAATAGTCCCCGATAAAGAAACTCTACTACAACTTGTAATTTGATCAATAATATTAAGATATCCAACACCACCCTAAAATTATATTTTTTAAAAAAAAATGACAAATTTTTCTTATGATTTTATTTTATAGACCATCCAATTAGCTTTATAAAAATACCAAGTTTTTTTTATTTTCCATCCAATAGAACAAAAAATACAAGTGTTTTAGTAAAAGCAGATGCCATAACTTTACATAAGATGTCAAACATCAAAATGCGTTTTACTCGAAATGAGTTATTTTCAAAAAGCTCAAACGGGTACAGCGATTGCTCAAAAAGTTTTTAAAATAATTTGCTGAAATTTTTGTGTGTGTATGTTCTGTATAACAGTAGAAGTGTTTTAACCTTCAGATTTATCGATCACAGTTTTATTACACAATTCACAGTTCTTTATGTGAATATATAATCATTGTCTTTTTTTAATGCAATGTCATATAATAACTCAGATAAAGTGCTCTAGTTTTTGTAAAAATTAAAATATCTCTTATCCTGACGGTCATTTCAAAAAGGAATACCAAAGTAATACATTAAAATTGAAAAATTCAGAATTTGTTCTTTTACCATTTATACAGAGCAGGCCTCGTTTATTTAATTTTTTTTGTCAATTTTTATTCACTTTTTCCCATTTAGTGGTAATAATTTCTTTTTCTCTTCTTAATTTTAGCTTTTTTTATCTTAAAATGTACTAAATAAATATGAAAAAACTCCAAAAATCTCCATATCTCATTTTTTTTTTTTAAAAAAAAAGTTGTTGCAAGTTGTCGGATACCTTTTTTAAGTCGGGGTGGGATGCTCAAAATCTTGAGGATTCGCGATGTCACCCTGATATAAAAAGAAGAGGAGGGCGCGGTAATCTAAAGTTTAAGAACCGTTTGTGTTTTAGAGTACTTAGGGCATATTATCAAAAAATAATTAGTTTCATAAATTTTCTAAATTTGAAATCACTTAAATAGTCGTAAGAGGCTTGCTTTTATTTTTAATCTTGGTATGAAAACTGGCTAGTATATAAACTTTTGATAATCTTTAACTAAGTATAAACTTTTTGATGCTCTTTTTGAAACCTTTTTTGTACAAAAGGTGTGATATGGTCGATCTTTGGCGACCATATCTTTGGTTGTCAGCGTGTGGGGTTCTCGAAATGAATCGACATTTTAGAATTCTTAATATGACTTTATTAAGAGTTTAACTTAAATTTCTAATATATTGGACAAACTTATATTAAGTGAGAATAAACCAAACACGTAGCCGTAGCTAAAACGGATCGCGCAACTTGGATCACTTATCTAAATAATTATATTATCCGCCTACTTTCAATTCTAATAATATTACGAGTTCTAATATCAAATAATCTGTCCTACCTTGAATCACGCAACGGTTCAATCACTTTCAGAGAGATTGTTAGGCACGCGTGCAATAGTATGCACCTTGTAGTAATGGCTAGGAATACGTTAGTCTTTGGTAGGCCGTCAAATTACATTTCTATCTTTTCCAAACAGAACTTTCTCTAAATTGCCATCCCGCTTACTAAAACTTCTGTTCTTTTAAAGGCTATCTTATTTACATTTACTCTTGCATTTCACTTCTTGGATTTGGGTTGGAAAAGATTTGCCATTAATCTTGGCCGTCAAAGAACCCAGAGGTTATGTTACAGAAAAGAGACGCGTGAGCCCGTCACAAAGGGAGTTTAAATTTATCGAAATTGAGAATTTTTTATTGGGTTGATATTTAAGTTTGTATAAACTTATTTTGTGTATGTGTGTGTCTAAAAATATAATATATTTTAATGTTTTGAAATTGTTTTGTTAAATATAAAACAGTTGAAATCATACAAATGGTTTTAGGTTCTATATTACAAGTGATTTTAATTTACTTAAACTTATTACAACTATTTTCATCTTTAAATTATCTTATCTTTGTAACAAAAACTATAAAAAATTTTAGGTGTTATAACTACATTAAACACCTAAAGAAGACTAAAAAATAAGAACTAATAAATATATTTGCGCATCAAAACTTTCCATTATAGTATCACTGTAATCCTTAAATCTCAATTGCATTTCTTTGTGATAGAAACAAAAAATATCAAGAATTTATTTAAGAAATTTTTGGTACTAACAATGCTTATAACAGCTTTGATAAGCATGAATCATTATAATAACCCTGACTCATTGCTGATGGTTATAAATATCTTTTTTTTTTTTTTTTTTTTTTTTTTAACAAGTAGATTAAAACGCACTACAAAGCAATTTTTGCTAATTATTTGGTTTTTTTCGTGTGTGTTTTGCTTACGATGTAAATTAAAGGATTACTTAACAGTAAATACATAACATTCATTGGATTTTTCGTTTTACATTCTAGCTTATTTTTATATTGCTTTTTTTTCTTTGCTACTGAAATTTAAACTAAGTGGTAATATAACCATTTACTCTTTTTACCACATGATTATGTGATAACGGTAAATGAAAAATAATTTCCTTCATTACGAAAATCCTTTGCATAAAAAATAGTATGCGAGTATATTTATGTGAACAAAGTAATTAGAAACACAGCAATAACTCGTACTAATTGACAGCCTATTACGGCTCGTTACATACAACTTGGACTAGAGAAGGTGTTGTTACACATATAAATCAAAATCTGTAATGTGTAAATAGGAAATATGTTCTTTGAAATTGTTTTTAATATATGTATTAACTTTGGAAGTTATTCTCTCTTTTTAATACACTTTTATAAGTTTCACTTGCATGTAACGGGGAATCTTTGAACTCAGTTTTTACCTGCTTTAAAAGGTCAGATTAATTCGAAATTTTGCACACTTTTCAAAGACCGATGACAGTACAATAATTTTATAATTTTGTTTAATTGTCCTGATCAGGATCATCAGGAAAAACGATTTCTAGTTTTAGCGACCAATTTATAATACCGTTACCAGATTTGTCGACTAAAATATTAAGTTACAGCCCTATAAAAGCGAAAATGTTTGCGACAGCAATCTTTTACCTTAATATAAACAATTATCTAGTTTTACTGAAAATGGAAATAAAAAAAAGACTCGTGCATGGGGGAAAAATTATGTTCTAACCCAGCGTTTCTCAAACTGTGAGGCGCGCCCCCTTGGGGGGGGGGGGGCGGAACATCGAAAAGTCCAAAATAGAAGTTTTAAAATAATTACTCATACTATACTATAGTCTGTTTTGAGATATAGTAATTTCTATAACTCTATTTTTTCTTATTTCGTTTGATGTAAGTTATGTTGCTGAAGAGTTGGCACCCTTTTTGTAATGAATCTGCATGTGAAAATTCGAATTTGATTGTGTTTTTGACATAACAGAAAAAGCTTTCTCTTTTACTGATTAATTTAAATAGATTTCAGATTGCAAAGATTCTTTTCGGTGTGCTTACGTGTACATATGTATTCTTATTTCTAACGACCTGGTTTTAATTTAAAAGTTTATTTTATTTCAAATTGATTATTTGCCCCATATTTCGAACACTGAGCTATCGAAACAAAAAGGACAAATCTGGCATCTATTCTGCAACTGCAACTGGGGATCGAACTTATTCGATTTTATATTCCTTGTAATAAAATGGAAAATGAATTCCGATTTTGTTTTGGTTCTGCCTCTCTAGCTCTTCCTTTTAAATCTGGATATATTCAATCAGAATTCATCTCCGGGCTAAATTTCCCTAGACAGCTGGCTTGAAAGAAGAATGTTACAGTGACGCCCCCTCAGCTTCTTTTTGCAAGTTTCATTTCAAAGTTGTCAAACAAATCTTTATGAATAAAATTGAGAATATGAAACATTTGACAGTGAAAAATCGAAATGATGAATGCAGTCAAAAAGTAATAATATTGAATAGTATAAAGATGGACTGGAGCACTGAAAACGATTTACTATCTATGCTTTTCATTCAAAATTGATTTTTCTGTTTTCATAATCGATTAAAAAATTTTATAAACTTTATTATCGATTGATTTAATCGTCTGTTCTTTTGAAAAAAAGATTCATACGTTATTTATCACGACCGGGCTATTTATAAGTGTATTCTTTTGTCAAATATACTATTTTCAATTGAACAGTTTGAGAAGGTGTTGATTTTTTATTAGAGGGGAGTGTAGAGTTTTTTCAACTTGGTTATTGCGTTTGTAGTTTTAATATACTTCATTAAATATGTACCAAATTGCATAATTCACTAGTTATCAATAATTTTAGCTTATGAGTATGGTTTTATTTTATTCTATTGCTTTTTCTTCCACCAAATTACAAAAATACCGAACTTACAAAAATATCCAAAATGTTGTAATTAAATGCATTTTGTAATCTAATATATAACAGTGTTCTTGGACGCAGTCGAAAGGTGCGACTGGTGTCCTGAATTCCACTATTTTCGTAATAGGAATAGCTGCCGAATTTAATTTGGAATAAGACAAATTTAATTTAATTTCTAGTTATGGAGACTTTTCATTGCAAGAATTTATAATATTACCATTCTTTGTCTAATAGACTAAATTCATGTGACTTCAGAGTCGCAGGATAACTATAGTCATGTGTTTCCAGCTAATCAGTTCAGAAATTCACGTGACGTCATGAATAATGATTGCAATACCGGTATACCGGGACACCAAATACCGGTATTTTGAGCTATTTGTACAATTTTGTAATAACGGTATTCACAAGCTTAAATACCGGTTTTTCGGTATTTACTAGAAACAAACACACACAACAGAATATATGTTAATATATTCTGTTAATATGTTCTAAAACACGTTGGAACAATTTACTCCTATTTATGGAACGATTTTTGAAACAGAAAAATCCAATCTAAAAAGCAATGATCGACTTAAACCTGAAAATTAATTTTTCTCATAGTGAATTCGACTTAATATCAAGAACTGTATCAGCTCTACTTCCAATAAAACTGGCTGTTGGGGCATTATGTCGGAGATATTCTAATTTATTAACAGCTAATGCAACAATACATTTCATGTTACAGTCACTGAAAGAACAGTACACATCACTGTCTGAAGAATTATGTATTAATTGAAATAACGCACAGAAAAATGGCATACCGAAATGTAAAATATCTTACGATATTTACATAATTATAAGTATTTTTAAATTAAATAAAAAAAAAAAAAAAAAAGAAAGACTAACCAATTCAAATTTGATCAAATTTATAGTAAATTTTCTTAAAATTTTCTTACCCACAAACCTATTTACATTCCGAAGAATTCGGTACAGTTACCGAAGATGATTATGACACTAATGTCGATATTGAAAAGGAATTGTCTCTTGAACAAAAATTAGAATTTAAATTAGAATAAATACAATACAGAAACCAGCTATATATATATATCCAAAACCATCCGACGAGAAATCGATTTATTTAGAGATAAGGGATTTAGAGGTAAATACTAGGAAAAAAAGTTTATCGCGCATTGCCAACAATACCACCAACTAGCGTAGAAGAGCGTTTTCGACAGCTGGTAATTTTTGTACAAAATTATGTTCCGGGCTTAATGGCAGTACAACTGATGCATTATGTTTTATTTCAAAAATTTGTACTAGTACCACATACTAAATAGTGATATATACCCTTTTTTATTCTTTACATACTGTTATAATTTACAAATTACATATTTTTTGTTATAATTACACTTTCTAATAAAGCTGACAAACATAAAACAAAGAAACACATGTGTTCTCTTTCTTTTTTCTAAAACTTCTACTACCGGTATTTAAACCGGTATCCCGGTATTAAGATCTAAAAAAATACCGAATACCGGTATTGAACTTCTGGTCCGATATTGCAATTCCTAGTCATGAACATAAAAATGCAATGCGTGTTTCTAGCCAATCAATTTATACATTTCGCCGTTGCCATCTTAAGCTTTTTACGCAGAAACTTTCTTCAAAAAAATACAAATTTGTCAACGATAATAACGCACATAAACTAGATTAACTTGATTTGAAAATATACACGTATAATATAAGATTAATTTTTATCAATTTCTGAAAAACCTTTTGAAGGATCTTAATATTTGAACTTATTTACCCAAATGTCAAATTCGAAAAATTATATCTATATTTTACAAGTAGAACAATAAGTGAAAGTCTGATATTAGTTTTTTGAATGAAATGGAGAACACGTGATTGCATTTATCACGTGACCTTTATGAGTTTAGCCCAGTGCTTCTCAAACTTTCAATATTTGTGACCCAATTTTCAATCATAATTTTCATCGCACCCCCTCCACATAATAACAATGTACTGAATTCAATAATAATACACTTTGACATACAGCTGCAATATGACTTTAATTATAAACCGCACAAAAATTATCAAGATAAATATTAAATTTTGTACATAATTTTATGACATGCCCATTGGGTTGCTGGTAATTACTAAACTTGTTCTTAAATTTGTATTGTTAGATTAATAAGAAGTACATTGTAAAGCACTGATATATTTTTAAGTGTATTATATCAGTGTAAATGTGTATTTCATTTTTTATCATGTCAGAATGTATTTTGTTTTGCTTCCTTTCAGTAAATTCATAATTTTTTTAAATAATCTTTTGTTTTCGACTTTTCAATACGCTTACGCCCCCAGGTAGGATTATCACGCCCTCCTAGGGGGCTGCGTACCACAGTTTGAGGCGGCAGCAGTAGCCGAGTGGTATAGGTATCGGATCGTGGCTTGCCTTGTCACGAGTACGAGCCCAGTACCACTAAAGACCCGCCGTGTAGGGCAGCGATACACTTTAAATCTGTCGAGAGCTGAAACGTCCTCTCGTTGGTGTGGTGTGGTAGTTAGGAGAGGGGGGTGCCAGCTCATGTGTCGTCCACGTCACTTGACCATGGTTCAAAATTACGTGGTCCGTCGCCAAAAGCCCTCGTGTTGCTGAACAATGCGACATTAATATTCAATCAATCAATCAACCCACAGTTTAAGAAACGCTGGCTTAACCCATTATTTTTTTTGCATCAAGATGAGGCTTGATTCAGTTTGAACTTTCAAGTTGATTCTGAAATTGTTTAACAAATAAAGGAATTACTTAGTCCACAAAATATTTTGCGCGAATTTGTTTTTAGGTGAAATCTTTATTTAAATACTGTCGGACCTCTATATAACGAAGTCTCTGAATTCCGGAGAAAGGTTCGTTATATGGAAAATTCGTTATATAGAGGTTCATCTTTTAATGTAATTAATAAACCACATAAAACAAGTTTTAAAATCATAAACACTATATATTAATAAAAGTAATTATGCATACCTTTTTTTAAAATTAATATATGTTTATTTTATAGATCTTACCCATCAAAAAAGAAAGAAAGAAAAACTGCAAGGAAATGAAGAAAAAAGAATGTCGAAGAATTCACTGTATTTTCAATATTAAGAAAATAATTTTATACTAAAATTAAGGAATTCTAAGGACATTTTATAATTTAAAGCATACAAGTAATATTAAACATTCTCATTATTTTATAATTAGAACACGGATAACTCCACTGAAAAAGAGGATATCGAAGATGTTTCTATAGTGAACTGGACAATGGGGATTAAAGGTTATACTTCTTAGATGAAATATCCAGAACTATATTGCTCTCGGCCAGTTAGAATCTAATAAAACCAGTTCAACATTTATGACCACCATAAAATGTGTTAAAGAGAGAATAACTTGAAATGTCCAAAAATACTTTAAAAATAGGGAAAAAAAATTGAATCACAAAAAAGAAAAAAAGAAAAAAAAAGTTCGTTATATGGAAATGCACTTCGCTATAGAGAGATTATTTTACGAAAAAAATCGTGAAATGTTCCAGGAAAAAGTTCGCTGTTTAGAAAAATTCGCAATATAGAGGTTCTCTCCCTCTCTCTCTCTCTCTCGACTGTATATCTTTTTATAAATGAATTAGTTTGCCAAAAAGAAACAAAGAGTGGTGGAGTTGATATACGTGCGTAAGTGTTTTCATGCATTGCTTGTTTTTGTTTCAGATAATCATTTTATTTCCAAACCAAGGCTATAGTCCCATAGCGGCTATTTAAAATTATACTTATTGCATTTTGAAATAACATTAATTCTTCCGAGTGCAATATATGTAAGCCATTTGTCCAGTTGTCTTTGTTATGGGAAAAAGCTTAAAAACAATTCATTTCTCTAAGACTTTCAAATGGGGAAATTTTGTATTGTCATATGATTTTTAGCGAAATAGCTCTCACCCGAAAATGTATTGTGTTGTAATAAAAAACAATATACGGTATGTGCGTATCTAATCCGACCAAATCAAAGTTTATATAATTATAGATGCCATATCGCGCGCAATTCACAGAACTATTTCATAAATTTTCCCTTGCATATTACATTTTGAAATTTAATTCACTTTCCATACAATTCCGAAAATACTGTCCTTCCATTTCGACAACTGAAAAACTTTAAATTTAAACAGGTTTGTGTAACAGTTATCTAAAGTAAGCTCTGTCTAAAGTAAGTCTCGAATATTTTCTCTGAATGATTACGTAGGACGAATTACAGACAAAAAATAAAACTGAATTTAAGAGGAGACTCGGAAATATAGTATTTATAAGATATATTTAATAATGGAAATTTAATTCTACAATATACGAATCGCGTTATGAGATAAATTTATCAATGAAAGTCCGCATCTGATAATAGTATTAACCTTTACAACTCGGTGGTTGATGGGCTATACTGCATTTCCCACTCCCTCCCCATTTACTTAGGAAGAGATAGTAGTTTTAGAAATAAAGATGGTATTCTTATATTAAGGTATCCGACTACGTTCGGAACCGTGATTTTAAAAAAGCGCGTAAATGGGTAATAGTCATGATATTTAGAGTCACTTAGATTAGAATACATGTATAAAATTGTTTTAAGAACATTTTGACAAAAAAAAAATTATTTAACTACAATATTTTGTCAAAAAAGTAACTTAGAATAATCTTTTTTCCAAATGTTCTACTTTTGTGAAAAATGCTTCTATTATAATAATATTTTTCCTGTATATAGCTCAGATCTCTCTACAGAGGATCAAGTAGAATTTTTGAAAAATTCACATTATTTTCAGAGTTACCACCAATTTAAATAATTAATGGCGTTTTTTGTTTTTAAATTGCTCCCCTCTGTTGTCATAAAATACAGATAAACCCACTTCTAAGTTATATATTTCAAAAATTCTAGTTGAGCCTCTGTACAGAAGTCTGAGCTATAGACAGGCAAAATATTATTGTAATAGAAGCATTTTTTACAAAAGGAGAACATTTGGAAAAAAGATTATTCTAAGTTACTTTTTTGACAAAATATTGTATTTAAATATTTTTTTTTGTCAAAATGTCCTTAAAACAATTTCATACATGTATTCTAATCTAAGTGACATTAAATCTCAAGGAAATTATCCATTTATGCGCTTTTTTTAAAATCACGGTTCCGAGCGTAGTCGGATACCTTAAACAAAGTGGCGTAACGTACTCCTCAGCTTCGCGGAGGGGGGGAGCAAAGCCTGACTGATTCCACCACTGGAGTAGCTAATCCTGAGTGGGCCCCTTATCAAAATTTCTTGCACTCTTTTGGGGGCCCCTTAATATATTAACAGATTTCCCTGATATATGTTAGCACCATTGTAGCTTGGAGGCCCCGTATCATTGATACCACTGATATGGCGGTAGCTACACCCCTGGACTGTATGCGCATACCCGTTGTATGATCCGGCTAAGGGCCCAAAACCTGACTTTGCAGAGGGGCTCTAATATTCCCCTTTACGCCACTGATTAAACATAAAGTGGTAAAGGGGTTTATTGAAAAAGAGGAACGCAGCTATCTCCTTTTATTTGTTTTTAATTAATGTTACTAATCCTTTGAGAGTTAAGGTATCCAACTACATTCGGAACCGTGATTTTAAAAAAGCGCATAAATGGATATTTTTTATGATATTTAGTGTCACTTAGATTAGAATATATGTATAAAATTATTTTAAGAACATTTTGACAAAAAAAAATTTTAAAATATAATTTTTTTGGCAAAAAATTAACTTAGAATAACCTTTTATTCAAAATGTTCTCTTTTTGTTAAAAAGGCTTCTATTATAATAATATTTTGCCTGTATATAGATCAGACCTCTGTACAGAGGCTCAACTATGATTTTTGAAAAATTCCTATTATTTTCAGAGTTACAACCCATTGAAATAATTATCGGCGTTTTTTCTTCTTAAAATTTCTCCTCTCTGTTGTCGTAAAACATGGATAAATCCACTTCTAAGTTACATATTTCAAAAATTCTAGTTGAGCCTCTGTACAGAGGTCTGAGCTATATACAGGAGAAATATTATTATAATAGAAGCATTTTTCACAAAAGGAGAATATTTTGAAATGGGTAATTTTATGTTCATTATTTGTCAAAATATTGTACTTAATTAATTTTTTATTGCACTACTATTCTTAAAACAATTTTATATACATTTTCCAATCTAAGTGACACTAAATATCATAAATATTATCCATTTATACGCTTTTGCAAAATCACGGTTCCGTACTTAGTTGGATACCTTAAAGTGAAAGCAGATAATTGTGAAGAGTTATGAGAACTGCACTGTGTTTGTAAAAAAACACTGCGAGTATGTTAAGCGATATGTATGCTTAAAAGTTTCTTATGGCATAAGAGGCAGGTTTTGAGATCGAAATTCTCCTGTTTTAGTGTTATTTTATGTGGCTACGCATTCTGTTTCTAGTAACGCATTGTAAAGATTTAATTTAAAGTTATTTTTACTACATTATACATAAAAATGTGAAATAAACTCCTAATTTAAATTAGGGTAAAAAGACACATAATAATACATAAACTAAATAACAATATTTGCCGTAAAACCTAACAACGCCAACCACTTATTCCGATAGAAAAATATGGAAATTTTACTCACATTTTTCGGTTTGTCAGGCAAGAGAAGAAATAAAATAATAGATATATAAGCATAAGTCCAATAATCGGTATATATATTTATAAAAAAAAGACAGAATTACAATTGCATTATAATAATGCTCAAAAGAAATGTTCAAAATGGGGTATGTTTTGTGTAATGGGCTTCTTCTAAATCATTCTACTAATCCTTAAAGGGAAATACTTTCCATGCATTGAACTAATTTCTGAACGTTTTTTCTGTAACGAAACCGTTATATATACAAATGAGAGATACTATTTAGAGTTATGTGAATCGAGTTCGAGGAGGAAGAGAAAGCAGTAAGATGTGTTCATGCTTTCTTGAGTTATATTCTGAACTGTCAATGTATCTGGGCATAGAACTTGCGTCCTTATTATCTAAGTTCAAGCAAGATAGTTTGGGTCTGCACTTCTTCATATACATTTGATAAGTAGAATTTCTTTAGCTATTATTATTGATTAGGTCTAACTCACTTTCCTTAGCTATTTGAAACCTTATTTTATTTAGAATTTATAAGAATAACAAGGTTTCGGTGCGTTTCAGAGTTAGTTCTTCCTTTAGTTGTGCCCCTCACATTAGCGTGAACGGAGGTTCTCTACAATACTCCCATCTAGAAATATTGCATGTTTTGGAAGAACTTTGGTATAGAGATGATATCTTACAGAATAGCAAAGGTTCACATTAAACATGATGTTCTACAGAATCAGTTGGTGAATCGTGCATCAAATATTTCTCCAGGACATTTCTCCCTCAAAATATGGTGGAATGGAGCCCAAATGTATGTTCACCTGCATGGTGCTCAAAACTGCAGCTAACGATACTCGTAATCTAGCCCCTTCCCTCGATGAATTTCTTGGGCCTCGATTTGACACCGGTGAACGAGTGACATTAGAAACAAAACACAACAACAGCACATATCAAATACTTCATTATACAATCGCCAATTCTAATAATTCTAAAATCAAATCCAAAAATTATTGAGAGGGCCAATATACATCCATTGCTTAATATAAATCGTGTTTGTTGGACTTAAATTGAAATTTAAGCCCATATTGTAAAATCCACATTTCTTGCTGAATGAGCGGGAAATGAAATGCTAAAAAGGTAAGTAGTATATGTTCCGAGAAATTAGATACATGGATTTAAAAGGCAAGAGATGAAATCAACAACTTCCGAGTTTTATGACACTTGTAGATAAATAAAGCAAAGCGTTGACCCGTATGGCATCCAACACATCTGCCTAAGGCAAATGCATAAACTCTCTGGTAGAGCTCACAGATTTCTCAACGAGAGACAATCACTAAATTATCTCTTCATAAAGCTCTCTAGCGGAGCTAAGCAACCGCTCTCGTCGAGAGGAAATCACCGACTGTCCCCTGGCGGGACACTCGCGCAGGCGCAGTCCCTCGGATTAGTCTTTGCCACCTAGAGTCTCAGAACGGGTCTAGAGTAGGGATGGCGATCTGAGATCGATTAATCGAAAAATTGATTTCTCGGGCCAAAAAGTCGATTTTTTAAATCGATATGTAGCACTGAATCGATTCAGTGAATCGATATTTCATCCTAGAAAATCAACATTCGATTTTTTCTGTTTTGGTAAAAACCATAAAATTATTTACAATTAGTTGAACGTACTAACTTTAAAACCTGTAATATTACAGTGTGTTGGCGTTTAAAGGGTTAATTACTCTAAAACTCGCGAGATGCCTGTGTGATTAGTTTCCTTTGCCTCTCTTTAATAAATAAATAAAACTACGTTTGTAATCTTTGACTTTTTGTATTTGTTGATATTGCGTCAATTGTTTATGCCTTGATTGACTGACTGTCGTAATAACTGTGATTAGCGAAATAAATATTTATTTTTATGTAGTGTTTGTTACGGAATAATAAGCAATTGAGGGTTATTTTTTACTCTGATGCTATTACTTTGAGTTTGTTCTGTTAGTTACTATTGTTAAATCTAACCAAGTATGTAAGTTATTTAAATTAGTTTACGTACGAATAATTACTAATGAGCATTAAAATAACATGTGGACTTATAAGAATACTGATGCGAATGTGGAATACTGATAAGAGATCGTTTATTATGGTATCTTTCTTGTTTTTCATAAAACGGATTTTTATTTACATTGTAAATGATCGAAATTGTAATTGAATCGATTTTTAAGAAATCGATCTTTTAGACATCGATTTTCTTGTGAATAGATTTAAAAATCTATCTTTTTCGGAAAGAATCGCCAACCCTAGTTTAGAGTTCGTCGCAGCTCTTTCTCACACAAAATTTACTCATACACTGAACTCTACAGACACTAGCGCCCTCTCGCGACAAACATTCACTTGTTATTGTGGACGTCACAATAATTATTTGTTTAACACTAAACACTTTCCTTCAAAGTTTAAATTATAAAATTTAGGAAAGAAAACGACCCGAATCACTTTGATATTGCTTCTTAAAGTTCATTTGTACTGTGTGCTCGCAGCTTCTTCAAAGACATTTTTAGCAAAATAAAACTTTTTTAGTGATGTATAATTTTTAATTATATGCATTACTTTAGATAACTCTAAAAAATGTCTTTCAAAGTTAAATTTTTGCATTTAACTAACTATGCGACTTTAAAAAAATTCGAAATAAAAAAAAAATATATATAGTTTTTGTTTAGAAATTTGTTTCTTTTTTTTCATATTTTTTTCCCAATGTATAATTATTTAATCAATAAAACTATATTCAAAACTATTCAAAGTTTTAAAAATTATATTTTTATTATCTAATATGTATATTTAAAAAGTTATTTTAGTTATATTTTTTCAAAAAAAAAAATTACCTACTTATAGATTTTTACCAACAATTATTTTATTATTCTTATTAAAATTTTATCAAACGTCTGAAAGGCTAAGTGAATTTTGCTGAAAAAGACTGAGGTTTGAATTTTGCAGGCAAAGATATTGATAATGAATTACCTGATTTTTTTAGAAATATTTATATTTAAAAGATGAAAAATAAATGTACTTCAATGTTATATAAAAGAGTACATTAATTTATTTTAACTCTCCACAATATGGCCCAAAATTTTATGTTTCGACAGTTAAAATTCATTATATGAAAGAATAGCAATGATCGAAATATCTAAGAAACCACATATAAAGTAACAAAATATACTATTCTAACAATATAAACTATCTACACAATTTAATCAAAATAATCTTACATTTTTAATAACTCTCGTTGCCGAAAATGAAAGAAAATATCCAAAAAACAAATATGTTATTTCTCTCCAATGGCAAAAAAAAAATTTTCCAAATTTAATCTTGGACTTGGAATTTGTGGGGGCTATGGGGTTGCTTGTAAGCTTCCCTTCGAGTCAACATAACTCTCATGTGCCGGTGTTTATTTCAGACATACTCGAGTTTCTCTGCAATGTAATATAATTTGGTCTTTTCTACGGAAC